>PVIH01015078.1:0-51005 GCA_004025045.1 Sigmodon hispidus
ATCATATTTTGAAAATCTGTATTCCACAAAAATGGAAAACCTAGAAGAAATGGACAGCTTTCTGGACAGGTACCATCTACCAAAATTAAATGAAGATCAGATTAATTACCTAAACAGGCCTATAACCCTTAAGGAAATTGAAGCTGTCATTAAAAGCCTCCCCAAAAATAAAAGCCCTGGTCCAGATGGTTTTAGTGCCGAATTTGACCAGACATTCAAAGAAGAATTACTACCGTTACTCCTCAAACTATTTCACACAGTAGAAACTGAAGGAATATTGCCAAATTCCTTTTATGAGGCCACAATAACCCTAATATTCAAGCCACTCAAAGATACAACAAAGAAGGAGAATTACAGGCCAATTTCCCTCATAAATATTGCTGGGAAAATTCTCAACAAAATTTTGGCAAACCATATACAACAATGTATAAAAGAAATCATCCACCACGACCAAATAGGCTTCATCCCAGAAATGCAGGGCTGGCTTAACATATGAAAAACTGTAAATGTTATCCATCATATAAACAAACTAAAGGAATAAAACCACATAATCATATCCTTAGATGCGGAAAAAGCCTTTGACAAAATCCAACACTCCTTTATGATTAAAGCCCTGGAGAGATCAGGAATACAGGGAGAATACCTAAATATAACAAAGGCGATTTACAAGAAGCCGACAGCCAGTATCAAAATTAATGGAGAAAAACTCAAAGTAATTCCACTAAAATCAAGAACTAGACAAGGATGTCCTCTCTTCCCTTATCTATTCAATATAGTTCTTGAAGTTTTAGCTGAAGCAATAAGGGAATGAAAAGAGATTAAGGGCATACAAATTAGAAAAGAAGAAGAGAAGCTATCTCTATTTGCAGATGATATGATTGTATACATAAGTGACCCACAAAATTCTTCCAAGGAACTGCTACAGCTGATAAACACTTTCAGCAATGTAGCAGGATACAAGATTAACTCAAAGAAATCAGTAGCCCTTCTATACACTAAAGATAGAAGAGCTGATAAAGAAATAAGGGAAACATTACCCTTCATAATAGCTGCAAATACTATTAAATACCTTGGAGTAACTATAACCAAAGAAATAACAGACCTATTTGACAAAAATTTTAAATCACTGAAGAAAGAAATTGAAGAGGATATCAGAAAATGGAAAGCTCTCCCATGTTCCTGGATTGGTAGGATCAACATAGTAAAAATGGCAATTCTACCAAAGGCAATCTAACAGATTCAATGCACTACCCATCAAAATCCCAACACAATATTTTTTGGACCTTGAAAGAACAATACTCAATTTCATTTGGAATAACAGGAAAGCCAGAATTGCCAAAACAATTTTACTCAACAAAAGAACCTCAGGAGGTATCACCATCCCTGACTTCAAGTTATACTATAGAGCTACAGTAATAAAAACAGCCTGGTACTGGCATAAAAACTGGCTTGTGGACCAATGGAATAGAATTGAGGATCTAGACATTAACCCAAAAATCTATGAACACCTGATCTTTGACAAAGAGGCCCAAAACATTCAATGGAAAAAAGATAGTATATTTAACAAATGGTGTTGGCATAGCTGGATGGAAGTGTGTAGAAAAATGCAAATAGATCCGAGCCTGTCACCCTGCACAAAAATCAAATCCAAGTGGATCAAAGACCTCAACTTAATCCTAGCCACTTTGGACTTGATAGAAAAGAAAGTGGGAAATACACTTCTACGAATTGGCACAAGCGAACACTTCCTAAATATAACACCAGTGGCACTGACACTAAGACCAACAATCAATAAGTTGGTTCTCCTGAAGCTAGGAAGCTTCTGCAAAGCCAAGGACACTGTCAATAGGACAAAATGACAGCCTTCAGAATGGGAAAAGATTTTCACCAACCCTACAAGTGATAGAGGACTGATCTCTAAGGTATATAAAGAGCTCAAGAATTTAGAGCCCAAAACCTTGAATAACCCTATCAAAAAATGGGGTACAGATCTAAAAAGGGAATTCTCAGCAGAGGAACTACGAATGGCTGAAAGGCACCTGAAAAAGTGCTCTCATCTTCAGCCATCAGAGAAATGCAAATCAAAACAACTTTGAGATACCACCTAACACCTGTTAGATTGGCTAAGATAAAAGGCACAGATGACAGCCTATGTTGGAGAGGATGCCGAGCAAGGGTGACACTCCTCCATTGTTGATGGGAGTATAAGCTTGTTCAGCCACTTTGGAATGCAATATGACTGTTTCTCAGAAAATTGAGAAGCAATCTCTCCAAGGACCCAGCAATATCACTTCTGGGTGTGAACTCTAAAGAGGCACATTCACACTCCAATGGTATTAGCTCAACCATGTTCGTAGCAGCATTATTTGTAATAGCAAGAACCTGGAAACAACCTAGATGTCCCTCAACTGAAGAATGGATTAACAAACTGTGTTACATCTACACAATAGAATACTACTTAGCAGTAAGAAAAAATGATATACTAAAATTCGCAGGCAAATGGATGAATTTGGAGAATATCCTCCTGAGCGAGGTATCACAAACTCAGAAAGATAAGCAGGGGATGTAATCACTCATTAGTGGTGTCTAAACAAACAAACAAGAAAAAAAGCCAAGCATGCCCAAGCTGCAAACCACAACCACTGAACAGCTTGGGAACAGAAACACCCTGTAATGACCCGTAGGATCCCACTCCAACTACAGTAACTCCTGACTCACTATTGAGGGAGGGAGGACAAAAAAAAAAAAAAAAAAAAAAAAAAAAAAAAAAAAAAAAAAAACACAGATGACAACCTATGCTGGAGATGTTGTGGAGCAAGGGGAACACTCCTCCATTGTTGGTGGGAGTGTAAGCTTGTTCAGCCACTCTGCAATGTAATATGGCAGCTTCTCAGAAAACTGGGAATCAATCTCCCCAAGGATGGGGCAATACCATTTATTAGGCATATACCATAAGATGCACATTCACACTCCAAGAACATTGGCTCAACTATGTTCATACCAGCATTATTTGTAATAGCAAGAACCTGGAAGCAACCAAGATGCCCCTCAACTGAGGAATGGAATAACAAACTGTAATCCATCTATACAATGGAATACTACTCAGCAATAAAAAACAATGATATTCTAAAATTTGCAGGTAAATGGATGGATTTGGAGGATATCCTCCTGATCGAGGTATCACAAGCCCAGAAAGATAAGCAGGGCATGAACTCACTTATTGGACTTTAAACAAAAGGGAAAGCATGCCCAAACTGCAAACCACAACCACTGAACAGCTTGGGATCTGAAACACTTTGGACTGGCACCTTGGAGCCCATACCCTCCGGAGAAACACATGACCCAGTCTTCATGTTGGAATGAAAAAACAGATCTGCCTGGAGTGGATGCTAAACTAAACCTCCTTTAGGCTTTGGGACCTCCTGCCCTTTCTGGTAAAAGATAAGGAAATGAGGAGAAGAGAGAGTGACTGGGTACAGCTGGAGGGGAAAGGGAGTTTGAAAAAGAGGATACATGGATAAAAAATGAGATTTTATTCATAATAAAAAAATTTTAAAAAACTCAATGTAATTTTAAAAAGAAAATAAATATAATGATAAAAGACTTTCATTTATAAATATTTTTAAAAATAAATAATGGAATAAAACAATAAATTATTTATTGTACCTTGAAGAGAGGGAGATATAAAATAAAAGAATAAAATGCTAGATTATTGAATCTAAGTTTTTAAAGTGTTTTTTCATGGATCATCTGCTTGCCCTCCATTCTCTCCTCCCAACCCCTGCCAGTCTTCCCTTAGCCTTCTGCCACCACTTTCTCCCATCATTTCCCCAAGGAGGGCAAGCATTCCCAAGGTGGACCAGTTCAGTCTGACATATCCATTTGAGGCAGGTCTGATTCCTTCATCCCATTATTAGGAGTTAGTTAGGTGTTCCTCCATAGGAAATGAGCTACAAGGTGACAGTTCACGCATAGGAACATTGTCTGATCCCACCCCACAAGGCTACAGTGTACTGCTCATGCCAATCAACAGTCATTTACTTTTGGAGGGTCTAGTTCCCCTTCCTAATGATTCCTAGGTGGCTGTTTTTGTTTCAGTGAGCTCCCCAGAGCTCCAGCCAGACATCTCTGTGGGACTCCTCCTCATACTCGCTTTGCTCATATATATTCGCCTCTTTCTCTCTCTTTAGCTAGACCAGGAGCTCTACCTGGCGCTTACCCATGGATCCTTGCTTCCACCTCTATTCATTGCTGGATGTAGGTTTTCTGTGTTGTCATCTGTGAAACAAAACAAGATAAAAATAAAAAAAATTCATCCATTGCAGTGCAATGTCCTAAAGTGTCTCCTATATATTTTCCTCTAGTATTTTTATAGTTTGTGTCTTTAAGTTTTTTTTTACTTTGAAGATAGCCTTGTAGCTGAGAAGTTAACATGGATATAGTTTTTTTTCTTTATGTGACTATCTTGGTCTTCCAATCTCATTTATTGAAGACAACTCTCAAAAAAAAAAAAAAAAAAAAAAAAAAAAAAAAAAAAAAAAAAAAAAAAAAAAAAAAAAAAAAAAGACAGCTCTTTGGGAAATTTTCAAGCTTCACTTGGCTATGGATACAAGCCTTTAATTCTACTATCTCTGTTTTATTATTCTTTGGGGTATATCCTAGTTAATTGTGGCAATTACTTTGTCTAATGCATTCTTTTATCAGTTTCTAATTACCATGCTGACAGTTTTTATCTGCGTTCATCAGAGATGTTGAGCTTCCACTTTCCCTTTTGTTGTTCACTCACTCTTAGCTTCATTTCCTGTCACTATAACAGAATGTTCTAACCAAAGGAAATGAAAAGTTAATTTGCATCACATTTTCATGTTATAGTCTATCATTAAAAGGAGTTCAAGGCTGCAGAAACCTGAAGGAGCTTCTCACATTAATCGCAATCAAAAGCATAGAACAATGAGTTAATGCTTCTTGCTAATGCTCAGCTCACTTCCTCCACTCTTACAATATCCAGGATACTCTACCCAGAGAAGATTGCCACCCACAGTGCACAGGCCTTCCAATAAATCAAGAATACCACACATAAACATTCACAGGTCAATCCACTCTAGACAATCCTTCACTGAGACTCTCTTTCCAGGTGACTCTAGATTTGTCAAGTTGTCAAAATTATTACATTTCTTTATCTGACTTTGTTGTTCATAGAATGTTTTTGGCAGATATTTGCCCATCTGTAGTTTTTAAATAAAAAATCTGAAGTGTGCTGAAAATATAAAAAATAAATTAATGAAAATATAATTTTCTTTGTATTTTTTCATTCCTCTCTCTAAACCCTCTGATATGTCCCAACCCCAATGGGTCAAACACCTCAACATAAGACCAGACACGTTGTACATGATATGAAAAAAGTAAAATTATTGGAACAGAAAACGACTTCTGAACAGGACACCAATAGTGCAGGTTCTAAGACTGACAATTAATAAATGGAACCTTGTGTAAATGAAAAGGTTCTGCATGGCAAATGGCATCATGTTTCCGACAAAGTAGGAGTCTACAGAATCAGAAAATATCTTTACCAATTTCACATCTGCTACAAAACTAATATCTAAAATATATAAACACACCAAAATCTAGATATCCAAAAAACAAATAATCCAATTAAAATGAATTACAGATGTAAACAAAAATTTTCAATAGAGGAAACACAAATGTCTATAACACAAATAAATATTAAGTATCCTTAGCCATCATGGAAACACAAATCTAAACTAATCTAATTTCCATCTTCCACCTGTCAGAATGGCTGTGATCAATAA
Source organism: Sigmodon hispidus (assembly GCA_004025045.1). NCBI lineage: Eukaryota > Metazoa > Chordata > Mammalia > Rodentia > Cricetidae > Sigmodon > Sigmodon hispidus. The sequence continues at coordinate 5,811 of PVIH01015078.1, forward strand.
CACAGACGACTGCTAATACTGTTGAGAATGGGGAATAAGTAGGACACACACCCAAACTGTTGGGTCTGTAAAATATAGCCACTACAAAAATAGTGTGACAGCTTTTCAGAAAGATGGAAATGGATCTACCTCAAGACTCAATTATATCCTTTTTTGGGCATATACCCCAATTTGCCACATTCTACCATGAGAACACTTGGTCACCCAAGTTCATTGCTGTTCTATTAATAATAGCCAGGACCTGGAAACAATCTAGATTTTCCTCAACAGAAGAATGGGTACATAAAATGTGGTACACGTGTAAAATAGTATTACTCAGCTGTTAAAAAAAAAAAAAAAAAAAACTTCGGCAAATTTGCAGAAAGATGGAGGTAACCAGGGAGAAAAACATGAGTGAGGTAACCAAAAACAAGACAAATGAATATGGCATGTATTCACTTATAGTGGATATTAGCCACTAAATGATAATAAAGCTACAATCAATAGAACCAATGATGTTAGGCATGTAGTTAAGAGACTGAAAGGAACACATGCATTTTCCTGGAAGAGACAAAATGCGTAGATTTTATGAATGGACAGCTGGCAGAGGAAATAAGAGCTAAAAGCAAAGATCGGATAGGGAAGGAAAGGGGAGATGGGATTAAGGGAAAGATTTCAGGAAGGACAGGAGAGGAATTTTAGGGGTTCTATTTTAAAAAGTGGAATACAAACCTCTTTAAATATACAAAGATAACCCTATTGAAGTTCCCAAATAATGGGAGAGACAGAGTCATAATTCAAACAAAGCTTACCAGGACTGAGTTACACTCAGTTGAATTGTTGACCAAAGGGATACCATGGAAATTCACAAACAACTCAGGCTGTTGCCAAAATAAGAAGTTACTCTCCAAAAACTGACAGAAAGGCCCCATTGCTGAAGACAACACCCACACAACACACAAAGCACCAAAGCATGGAGAGGTCAATCTGGTTCCTATGTATAATCTTCACCTCTATTTTCTAGTATCTTTGGTACAGGAAGGTACTCTGAAGGCTACCAAAAGACATATGGAATTACCAACCCAGACATGAAACCTTTACTCTACTGTGAATTCCTGCCTGAAAAAATACTCTAGGACAATGCTGGAATAAATCTTATGGGAGTAACAAACCAACCTCTAATTTAACTAAGATTCTCTTGACAAGATGAAACCCATATTCAACACTCCTTGGGTTATCAAGACCAGAGACTGTAAGTCCTAGAAATCTGGAGTAAAACAAATTACTACTGGTCTTTAAAACAAGCAAACAAACAAGAAGTACTGATTAATTGAATCCTAATGATATTCTACCTTATTGAGCCATCATTAGAGAAGCTTCCTTCTGCAGCAGTGAAAATTCAAAGACCCATAGCCAGACATTAGGCAGAGACACATACTTTAGAATACACATCTCTAAATAGGATCCATCAAATACCTTCCCTCAGAGCTAGTGGAGCCCTGGGAACAAGGAGGTAGAAAGAATGCAAGAGCCAGAAGGAACAGAGGAAACTATGGGAACAAGGTCCTGTATCAACTGAGCAACACTCATATGAACTCACAGAGACTGAGGCAGAATGGTCAGGGACTGCACAGTTCTGCATGAGCTCTTCCAGTTACTAGCTTCCACTTTAAAATTTTTATGAAACTTCTGAGAGTATAAACAGGTGTATCTCTGATCCTTATGCCTTCTCTTAGGCTCTATTCTTTCTGTTTGTTTTTGTCCAGCTTCAAAGCTGTGGTCTTTATTTCATCTTATATTTTCTTTTGTTACTTTTTTATAATGTACTTCTTTATAGATTCTTTGGGAATTTTACATCATCTCACTCACTTCCTAGTTTCTCCATACCTGTACCTCACCCCTTCAGTATTCCTCTACAGAGAACTGCCCCTAAATGAATTAAAGAAAAACTGCAGTAAGGCCTCTGCCTTTCCAACACCTCTTCACTTCTTATTCTTGTGGCATTGGAGGTGGCGGCAGTGTTTTACATAGTGTACTCTTTTGTTCAATCAACCCCATCCCAAAAATGTTCATGACAATGAATCATTGGTATTATTCAAGGCCTCTGACACACCACTATCACTGGAATCTGACCAAAATTCCTGTTGGATATCTTACTGTTGTACATAGTGTCAAGACAATCCCTCGGCTATTTTTTCAATGGACCAGAACCCTTCAAATATTGTCTATAGATGGTGTAGATGTTAGAGTGGACCACTCCAAGCCCCAGGATGTGCTTCTGGGTGATAGGTGACATGGCTGGTCTGGGTTACTGGGACTTCCATATCTGGCAAGGAGCAAAGTCAACTCTCCTGGGCCCATGCCAAAGGGTCAGTTTTCCTACGTCTATAGTGAGAGGTGAGACCATACCTCCTGATTGTGGGGGCTAGTTCTCCCATGATAGACTAGTCCAACTATCTCTCTCATGTTAGAGTGTACAGCAAGGGCAAGGGCAAGCTATCTCCAGGCCAGTGAAGGGTGGGGCTGGCTCAGCAAAGCTCTCAACTTCAACACACATAGTTCCAAATTTTATCTCTTAAAAGCCTCCTGTTCTTTTTTTCTGAGAGAAAGAAAGAGTGGATCTGGATAAGAAGGAAGGTGGAGAGGAGCTGGGAGAAGCACATATAGGGGAAATTGTAATTGTGATACTTGACAAAGGAACTTATTTTTGAGAAAATGGGAAAAAGTCAAAGATGCTGAAAATAGAAAACAAGAATTTAAAATATAATTATGCTAAATTTCCTTTCCTTCTTCTCCTCATCCCTTTTATATTTTTCCTTCAGCTTTCTTTCAAATTCATGTCTTCTGGCCTCTGTGCCTTTGTGTATGTGTTCCAAAATATATAAATACAATTTATTCAATCCATATATTATTCTTGCATATGATTTCATGTATAATTTATAATAACAGTGAAATTTGGTGTGTCTTTAACATTTGTTAGGAGACATCTGTGAAGTCACCTGGTATGATCACTCATATGATGAGCTATTTTCTTATTTATTCACATCACTGGTTAATAATGTTCTGTTAGGTCTTTGATAATGTTTTCATTGCACCTACTTAGCAATGTTACAGGTAAGGCACTTAGATGAGAATAATTCAAAGTTCAGGGTTCACATATCTCAGAGAACTTTCTGTTTCAGCTTCTGTGGTACATGTTAAGATGCTTGCTCTTAGGATCAGGAAAAACTGATGGACCTAGGCTTGTTCATTTCTTCATAAAAGGAGAAAGAAAGAAAGAAAGAGAGAGAGAGAGAGAGAGAGAGAGAGAGAGAGAGAGAGAGAGAGAGAGAGAGTTGAGAGTTATCAGGATTATTACTCTTTCCTTTTCTTTTATATATATATTTATTATTTGGTTATTTTACATCACGCACTCCATCAAACTCAGTTATCAAACCTCTCAGATTCATGCCCACTGTTATAATCTCCCCATTTACAAAAATGCCCATTCATGCTGCTCATTTAGTTACTGAAGCATAAATAAACTCCCTGTGGCCAGACCTTTCTTTGTTACTTGGACCATTTTTTTTTCCAGAAGATTTAATGTTTTACAGTTATTAAAGGTGCTATTAGAAGCATTTTTCACTGCATGTGAATTCTAGTGTGAATCATTGGATTTTTTAAAAATAAAAAACTTCCGCCATCTCTTGATATGAATTAATTTGTTTTGTCAAACAGATTTTGGCATTGGGAGTGGATCATTTAAAGTAATTTCTGCTTGTTGTAAAATTTATGTTCTTTGATTTTAAAATTATAACAATACATTTTATTAATCCTATGTTTAACCTCTGTTGTTATTTTTTAAACTTTGTGTCATTTGTTATTTATTGAAATATGAATAATAATTATAGTGTTTGAAATATCTTACTTTTTAGTATAGGACTTAAAGGATATTATTCTGCCTAAAAGTGAGATGTATGAGAAATGAGTAACAACAGAAAGGGAAAAAAATACCTCAAGAAAAGTAAAGTAGAAAATTACAAGTGTTTCTGAAATTTTTCTACATATTCATTTGAATACAGTGAGATTTTCAAAGCTTCAAAGATCCATATGGTGCCATTGAGCTCAAAGCATGATTATACTCCTCCATTTTAAAATCTTCACTTAGGAGATCACTATTAATACTATTTTAAATATCTCTGAAATCTCCTATGAGGAGGACATCTAACCAGATAAGATACCAAATATCAGGCTTCATAAAAGAGTTAGAATCATTCTCTGATTCAATTTTCATTTTAGTTGGAGAAGACAGAAAAGAGCACAACATGCAAATGCAGCAAAGTTAATATGGCCTTTGGAGAAGATAGATTCTGTGAGAGGATAGTTTACATAGTGAATAAAAGATTAGTATGTCAATGGGCTGAGGAAAAAACTAAAGTGGAAATAATAAGAAATATTGGACTTAAATTTAAATTCTGAATTTTGAAATTATAAATCAAGTGACAATTCTCTTTTAGAAACATTTTATTGAACAGTTTTATCCATGTGTATGCTAAAATTTAGTCTTTCTCTCTACCTTGCTACCCTTTTTTCTCCCAATAAACTGCTTGCCACTTTTATATCTTCTATGTGTGACCCACAGAGTTAAAATAAGAGGTTGCTTACTAAAGCCTGACAAACTTATGATTGAAAAACATCATGCCTATCCAACATCAGTTATCAATAGTCCTCATTGGTAGGTCAGGGCCCATAAGCCTTTCCACTTTCCAGTATGAAATACTAAGGGTCCCAGTCTTATGTGGACCTTGTGCAGGTAATCACAACTATAGTGAGGTTATGGGTACCTCAGCCATATCATGTCCAAAACACACTGTTTTACAGAAGCCTTCTCAACCTCTGGCCCTTACAGTCTTTCTGAATACTCTTTCAGATTGTTCCAGAATCCTTGGGAAGGGATGATATAGATTGTCTAAGAGTAAGCAGTCTACAGTCAATAGGTAAGAAAGTCAATGCATAGACTTAAAAAAATTGCCATAGGGTTACTTAATTATAGAAGCCAAAAATGCCCTCTATGATTTCTGTGAAGGTTCAAAACCAATAATGCTGGTGGATAAATTAAGACACAATTTAAAGATTTGAGAAAGGGGGAGGGGAGTAGAATCAAGAACTTGAGATTCAGTAGTTCCAGTGTCTAGATGTGATAAAAGATAAATGTCTGTCTTTGACAAAGAAAAGAAGACAGGGAAAGAAAGGCTAGTGGGAGAAGGGAAGAAGAGAGAGGCAGGAAAAGCAAGAGAAAGACAGGGAGTTTCTACTTCATTCTACCTATGTGAGCCTTCTTCTCAATTTGGATGACAGGCACCCATCTTGATCCAGACAAATCTTTACTGAGCTCACAGCTTCAAGGAGTAGTTACTTTTAGAAAGTAGCACCCAGAAAGACATAGATGAAGATGTTCTTGTTACTGAATTTTTTCCCATTTTTTTTTGTTCTGCTTTTTGTTTTGACACTGTCTTCATATAATTTAAATTAGTCTCAAACCACTAATCCATGCATACCACCTTCTTCATTGCTAAGAATACACGGTTTTGTCAACAAATTGACAGGAATACTTTTATTACTAAACTATTACTTAATATAGTTAAACTAGACCATACAACTACCATATAAAAGCAAAGCACATTTCTTACAAAAATTTGGCCACATCTATATGTGTGTGTCCTCCCACATAAGGAACTTTTTATGGATTCCAGTGAATATTTTGGTTTTTGATCTTATTGTACAAATATTTGCACTGACAGAGGTAGAAATGAATTGATAAAAGATGAGCTAATTAGTCAATATCTTCTTTGTATTTGATAAGAAAACCCTAGCACCATCAGTATGCTCAGTAGGATAGTATATCTTTGGATATCTCTGTTTTTCTATTAGTTTTCACTTCAGGAAACTAAAGTCATTGTTGATTTTTGTAAGAAAGTATATAGCAAATGAACCATCAAAATCAATGCCCCATGATTGGGAGAATTTTTTTATTATCAATAACAGAAAACAGTCAGAGACATCTGGAAGAGTGCAGGACAAAGAGAATAAGAAGCAGACTGAACATGGCCAGGACTATCTTCAAGAGAAGCAAGAATAGCAAAATAGAGAATAGCAACAATAGTGAAGACAAGGGAAAACCTTTGCCTTATGTAGAGAAGCAGTTGGTATTTGGGAGGAGGAAAACCTGCTGCTGGCAATCTAGAATCAATCATAGTAGGGAAGAAAGAGGGGTGAGAAGGGCCAGGATTCTGGAATGGACTTTGAAATGCATAACAAATATATGTGAGTGGTGACTAAAAGAGTCTGGAGGCCAGCATGGACTTTTGTATACAACCACATGTATACTCAAGGAAGGGTAGGCAGAACCTCATGTTTGCAGGTTCCTGGTGAATGTGCACCTTGGGCCATCTACCAAAAATCCTTCTACAGCTCAGCTTGAGCTCAGGCTATACTGTCACTACTGAACATATGCACTCACGCTTTGAGTTAGAGAAATTGAAATTTTCTTTTAACCTGAGTATTTTCAAATGTGATTCAAGACTAGAAAGTTGACTTTATGAGTAAAGGTGCTGTTTGTCATCACTAAGAGCCTAAATTTGATTCTGAGAATCTACGAGGTACAGAGAGAAATGCCTTCCACAGCTTTCATTTGACCTTCAAATCAGTGTGTGTGCACACAGACAAGTGATAGATAGATAGGGAAATAGATAGATGATAGATAGATGGATAGATAGATAGATAGATAGAAGATAAGTAATAAATTAAAACTGGTTCCATAAAAAAAATACGTGAAAGAAATGAATCCATGTATGGTACATCTCGATTGTGTAAAATCAATATGGTAAATGTCATTTTGACCTAAAAATAATTCTTCTAAATGTACTCTTGACCTCCTTGTTCCTTAGGCTGTAGACCAGAGGGTTCAACATGGGGATGACCATGGTATAGAACACAGACACAGTTTTGTCAGTATCCATGGCATGACTGGAGCTAGGCTGCAAGTACATAAAAATTACAGTCCCATAAAAAATAAAAACAGCAATGAAATGGGATGCACAGGTGGAGATGGCCTTCTGATGTCCTGCAGCTGAATGCATCTTTATGATTGTAATAAAAATCATTAGATAGGACATTAAGATGACAATGAGAGCAAAAAAGATATTGAAACTGGCTACGCAAACAAGAATCAGCTCATTCACATGTTTATCAAAGCAAGAGAGTTCCATGACTGCTGGAATATCACAGAAAAAATGATGGACAAAATAACGCTCACAGAGGCGGAGACTGAATGCATCCCCAGTATAGATACAAGCATTCAGGAAGCCACAGGCATAGCAGCCTGCAATCAACCATGCACACATAGCTGTATTCATGGTCGTGGCATAGTGTAAGGGCTTACACACTGCTGCATAACGATCATAGGCCATTGAGGCCAACAGATAATTTTCCACAGTAGCAAAACCAGTAACAAAGAACATCTGAGCAGCACAGTCATTGTAGGACATGGATTTGTCTCCAACCAGGAATCCAGCGATAATTTTCGGAGTAACACCTGAAGAGTAACAGAAGTCCACCAGTGATAGATTACCAAGGAAAATATACATGGGCGTGTGGAGCCGAGCATCTAGAATAATCAGCAGTATCATACCCAGGTTCCCCATTAGGGTGATGGTGTAGATGAGGAGGAAGATGATAAATAGGGGAAGTTGCAGGGCCGGGTCATCGGTGAGTCCCAGCAGGATGAACCAGGTCATTCCTGTCTTGTTTTCCATTACGGTTACCAGATAATTAAAGGATTATCTTTATCAAAGAGTCAAAAGTTACAAAAAATAAGAAATTGAAGTAAACTTAACATTTTCAAGTGACATGTACTCTGATATATTCAAGAAAAGCATGATCGTGAAAGAAATGTTTATAAATTACAAGCTACTGAAATCTGTAGAATCTTTACCAATTTTCTGCCTAATTTCTATTTTATAGATTTTTAGAGAACATAAATAGTTTCATAATCTAATAAAAATAATTTTCTGAGTGAATCTATCTTTGAATTTATTTTCTCTTTAGGTTAGTCAATCACACGTTTCTCATCTACCAAGAGCAGCCATAAAAACTTTAGTGTATATTTATCTTTTCTTCTCAATAGACTTTTGTGTTTTATTGCTTGTTGTAATCTTATGAAATATAAAGCACAAAAGACTGAGTCATTTATTCATATTTGCAAAATCTCAAACTGATTATTTCTTTCCAGATTTCAAGTCAATCTTTAAACTATTCTAAATCATTTTTTAATTCTAACAGCATAACATATATCTTACTGAATTTATATCAACATATAATTTCCACTTTGGTTCAGTTTTTTTAGAGATTCATAATAAACTGAGTGATTGCACAGGTAAAAATTTTATCTTGTACACTAGATATGTATGTTTTATTACCAGAACAAGAAACAAACCCAGAAGTGAAGCTACAAAAGTGCCATTAATAAATTAAGAAATCCTGACTTGCACTTTATATCTCTAATACCGATCACTTTATGCATCTTATCATTAGGACACATTGACAATATTATAAGTTAAAACATAAAGTTTTGACAAGGCTGACAATAATATAAGGTAAACTCAAAAATTATCCTCGTACATCTCTATGCATAGTGGATGTGGTAGGATAGCTGACATGACAGAAATGTTCAATCTCAGAAAAATTCTTACTAAAGAGATGTCACTAGATATAGATAAAGAGCTCATGATTCTAGAAAATGTGCAATGTATGACTGGACATTTCCTATGTAGTAGAAGTCACATCCTGATCAAAATTTCTTCAGTATCTTATTCTCATCTGCAATATACAGTAATGAGACCTGCTTAGTGATCTAACTCTGAGAATTTAATTTTAATTAAATGCAATATGTTATTAAATACATAATTTTAATAAATAAATGTTAATATACAACTGGAAATAGATGTGTGCTCAGCACAGCCAGGTATGTTTTGTTTACTATGATACTGTTATGGTCTCATATTGTATATGTTAGTTAGATCAAAGTAGATGCTGACATGCAGGCCTTTGATTGTTGATAAAGATTTGCCAGTTTAAAACTTCTCTCTCCAATCTGGAAGGACATGATCAAAATATATTTTACTTTTAAAATTACTTTAAATAACAAAAAAATAAATTTCTATCTCCAAACTGTTTTGTGCTTTATTAAAGCCACTGTGATTGTCTAAGCTTTCCAGGGCTGTCAGTCTGTTCTTACTCCACATAAGTTATTGGTGATCCATAACTCTGGATTACTCTGAATTTTGTTTTTGATACAAAGATAAATTTTAATAATCAATGGCATACCTTAGCCAACTCAGAGTCCATAAGTTGAAGGGTTCTGAGTTATGGAATGTTGTTAGCTCACAGATTTATTTTGATGGCAAGTTTCATTCTGGAAGCTATTGTATCTGAGTTTCTTTTCATGTAGTAGTAGCATATTAAATTAAATTTCTTGATCATAATTAAAGCTTTGGGAGAATATCCAATTCTAACTACTACTCCTGACCTTTCACCCTCAAAATACCAATTTATAAGCCTGATTTGAATATTGTTTTCTACCTTAAACAAATACAAGATCAACTTAAAAGATAATTGGCTTTATAATCAGTAATTTAAAAAAACTGTATATGTAAATATATGTATGGATATTTATGTCTTAGGGGACAAGCAACGTTTTTATTCTCCACTAATAGGAAGCTGACATTTTAAATTATATAATACCCTAAAAATTATATACCCAGTTTTTTAAAATATCAGGATTCTAAAGTTGAGGGCATTTTCAACCTAATTAAAGTCTATGATTTTTATTCATACCACTGTGTTAGTGTTAATTATCCTGAATTATAGGGTAAAGATTAAAGTACAGTTGGAAACGTGTTAATCCTTTAAGAACTCTTGTGATGAAGAAAACATTCTTTCACCTTGAGGATTAGATGTTACCTTTGCTTGTTGCTTTCCTCCAATAAGAAACAAATACATGGTTAGCAATGTGAGAGTACAGTTTAATTAGGTAAGGCATCCTATGTTTTGTTTTGTTCATCTTTACTGAGAAGTAAGCATGATGTGTTTTAAGTACTCCTATGTTTCTTCTGATGGAAATTTTTACATTTAACTCAGATTCTGAAAACGTTGAAATCATCTAATTTTCTATTAGAATAATTCACAGTGAATGTAATTAACTTGCTGGCTTTGTGTACAAAAATCATGAAAATTTCATGGAGAAGAGAAGCTTACCCATTTTCTAGGAGAAGATAGCTAATCTAGAATATCCATGATCAGCCATAAAATACTGTGTAAATTCTGTGAGAGAAGCTCTCTCTCAGGCAGGCTTCAAATGTCCCAAGTCCTCTACTGCAGTGAATGAAGAAAGAAAGAGCATTTGCACAGATTAAGGTCCAAACCTCCATTAATTCTCCAATCTCTGGAAGGGCCTCTGACTTCCTCCTAATATACTTCACAGTAAAATTACATCTCTCATGTCATTCTTAAACTGTCTTTGCATAATGCAGTTCCACCAAACTTCTCATCTAGAGTTATTACTTAAAAGTCAATCAATGTGAATTTATCTTTGTTTTCCTAGATCTTAGTTGAAAGCTCATGGAAAATCCTGAGGTCAAGAAGTGAAGTCCTGTTGGTGCTAAGATTGATTGTCACTGAGATTAAAAACCAATACCCCATGAAACAGCATAAGATGTGCACCTCCTAGAGTTACATCACTTTGAGTTTCATTACATTTAGAGGCCAATACAAGGAGATCTGTGGGGAAGATCCAAGAGACCTTGAGACCTCTGGAGAGTGGTTCTGTAAGGTTAAACTTCTTAATCCTGCAAGGTAGAAGTAATTAAGCTGTCTGTGGAGATTCAGCGGGTTATTTTAATTCTGCATATTTTTATTACTTTTCTTTCTTGTCTTCTAATTAATATGTAATTTACATACAAAAGTCTCTCACTTTCCAATATGTAACTCTAGGGAATCTCATTTAAATAATAGATAACATCTCCAGAGTCATCTTAGTCAATTATCTGAGTTTCTCCTTGATAGCCTTCTATCACACTTCCCTGATAAGTATTTCTCCAAATATGCCATTGTTGGAGTACCCTTATAATAACACTATTATTGAATATTGTGAAAAACTATGTACTAATAAAATTGGTAAGACATTGAAAAAATACACACTTGGGAAAATGTTCACACTAGCAAAATTGACTCCAGAAAGAAAACAAATTCAATATTACTTAAGATAATGAATATTGGAACAATAATAAACATTTCTATAGATAAATTCCCAGGAACCTATGGATTCACTCTTCTAAAATTTTCTAAAACTAATATATATTTCTTACATATGTTTATTACAAAAGAAAACCAAGTGAGAATTTTTTATAGCTGCTCTAACAACTTGCTGTAAACTTGGAGCTTATAATGATACATTTTTTATCTGCCATTTCTGGAATACATGAATGCAAAATCTCAAGTTTATCAGGGCTAAAGTCTATAAATGTGCAAAACTATTTCTGCCTATAAGCTCTAGGAAACAGTGTTTCTTGATTTTTCACTCCTACAGTGACTGCTGACATTCCATGGCTTGTGGTCACATTATTCCATATTGTTTCTTGGTCTCACTGTCAAATCCTTTTTCATATGTGGTCCAGTATTTCTAACTATATTTTATAATGATTCATGTAATATTTTTTAGAATATACATATATAACTGGCAATTTTTCAGTCTCTTGGAAATTAAAAAAAAAATGATCATTTTATAACTCTTCAGTACTCTTTTGGCTACATGGAGAATTTTTGAAAGGTTTAAAAAATTTAACATTTTTGGCAAGCCATTATTTAATCTATTACTGTGTATTATGAAAACACTTTATACTATAGAAAATTTTTACTTAAAAATTCAAACTAATTCTAAAATTATAGTGGAAGATACTATGCAGGCTAGAAGGTAGAAATGACATCAATATTATTATCCAAGTAATTAACCCTGAATACTTCAAAACTGGCCTTCCACACCACATGAGTCCATTGGTACAATAGTGGCATAAAGTTATAGGGATAAGCAATTACTTTTTTTTATTAAATTTGAGGCATGATGTATGGGTTGGTGTGGGGTGGTTATGTTTGATTTTGCTAACCTGATTAAAACTGATCACTAAAAAGGTCTTTTACCCCCAGGGAAACCTACAAGTGTTTTGTCAAATTGGTATGTTGTCAACTTTCTTTTTAAATATTTGTATTTATATTCTTAGATAAATTCTGCTTCTAGTCTTAGTCAAAGAACTTTCTTTATTCAGTGGGTCATGTTTAATGGAGAGTTTCATAACTACCCCAAGCCCTGAGAATAGTGGTCATGAGTACTTAATTTGGATGAACCATTTACATCAATTCACTCACCCAGAGTTGGAGCACCTTCTTAGAAGACAAGAAGAAATAATATGAAAGCCATAGCAGGGAAGCAATACTGTGAAATGCTGTCTTCCAGATATTGCGCAGATATTGTGCACATAGCTGCTCTACTTACTACACAAGATAAATCCAAGAAAATTCAAACATTAATTCCACTATTCTCTATAGCTCACAGAAAGCATAAAGTCTGTGTGCTTAGTTTTAGGTGTGCTACAGCAAAGACATTGTTTTTACCAATTATCTACTTCTGTAGAAGTGAAAGAAGGTAATACCCATCCTTTTCTCCAAGCATTTGACATTGTACAGTAAGGAAATTGGTTATGAAAAAAGCCCTACTGGTGGGTAAGTATTGCTGGTACAATGTTATACTTTGTTAAATAAAGCTCCATAGTATTCAGACAGGTTTTATAGCAGAAATTTCTCCAATGGTAATGGTAAAATGGATATGGTGAAAAACCCCAGCAGGCACGTTTTGCTCAAAATAATTGATAGACTCAACAAAGTGTTGCCTCCAAACTTAAATGAAAGTCATACCAAAACTTACAATGTAGATGCTCATGTAACCTTGACTGATGGTGTATTGTACAAGTTATAAGTTTTCTGTTTAACAGAAAGTTTATGCAAACCTTTGATCTGACTACTCAGACTTATTTTCCAAATAATGTTTACGTTTAAAGCAATATGTTTTTTAATATGTACATAATGTATGTCATAATTCTGAACCAGAACTGATGAAGAGTCAGAACATGATATACAAGAGGAGCAAGAAGGACAGATATTTCTGTAACTTGTGCAAGAGAACGCCAACAGCTGTTTCTATGATGTTCATTCTCTGATTAATGGCATTAAGAACACTTTAGAAAAATCTTCTCTTGAACCTGAACCTGAGCCAGAATCTGAAGCAAAGGCTAAACCAAAAGCAATGAAGAAAAATTTAGAATAACTAGACATAAGAGTATCACTTCTCACCCCCACTGAACCTTCTTCTCTGCCTTAAGAACCAGAAAATCTAAACATTAGAGCTAAACCAAAAGTTTAGTCTCACTTAGACTTCTTTAGAAGTTTCCCAAAACATAGTAAAAAGTTACAACAATATCAGTGGTATTGGGGACAGACTTCCAAACTCTCTGAGAATTATTAGATTCAGAGAATTCTAATAGTATAATCAATTATGTTTAGAGCAGAATACATTCATATAAATGTGAAAGAGAATAAAGCTACAAGAGAACAAAAATTCAGAACTGGGGATGATGAATAGAGAGATATTAAGCACAATGGTCTAGTTTTGGTGGGTCCACATGGAATAGTGGTAGGATGATATGTGGTCATGACTGGCAAGAACTGCCAGCAAAATGCAACCTGTCATGGCCCAGAAACTTAGCTCTGGAAGAGAAACAGTTCAAATGAAAGGCTTTCACAGAACAGCATCACTGAAATTCTACTTTTGGCAAAGTCTTAGCAGTAAGACCTAACTGGTTTTAATTCTTGTTAAAGTATTTTACCTTTGGAATGTGATGCAACCTTTTGATCACTTCTTAGGTGTAAAAATCATCTTTTGGTTATTATGTAAATTGAGAAAGATATTCTTAATCCAATTTCACAACAGGATTCATATATTAATTCAAACATTTAAACTTGGAGAAGTAAGGACTGAAATGAGCAATAGCCATATCTTATACTATCTACAACGAAATAAACTTAAAAGAATATACACACTGAATTCAAGTTATTCAAGTGAAATAAAAAAAAAAAAACTTCTGATGCACACCTTAAGTTTTCTTGTTTCTGTTATTAATATGGAAAGCACAAGAACCAGTGAGTGACCCACCTGCCAGTGGATCTGCACTTCTTCCTGCATTCTTCCCCCCAATATTTCATCCGCTAGTCTTCATGCTCCACTCCTAAGCCCTTCTCCCTATTCCGGGGGACTTTCTCCAGAGAGACAAAGACCACACTCACCACAACAAATAAACAGCAAGTGACCCTCCAGTCCTGTGGTCGACCCCTTTTATTGCAACATCAGCACCACTGCTGTGTCCTGCCCCCAATTCTGGAGAAATATCACTACACTGATGTAGCACTTACTAGTCTAGTCAGTGAGTGCCCTGCCTGCAAGCTAGACTTACACCAACCCGTGTAATTTGATCCCTCAATATCCACATCATCATCTAAGCCTCCCACCTCATGATCCTCTCCATTGCCAGCCTTTCCTCAGAACTTCCATAGACTTCAAAGGCCCAGAGTCCACACCAATTGATAGAACACATTCCATAGTCCCAGGTGCAGTACACATTTCTAGCAGTTCAACCAGGGGCCAGGATGGTCCTTAGAAGACTCGAGTTTTACTAAGACCAGGCTGGATATAGAGACCTAAAAATAATTAAGCATTGACAGAGGCCAGACCAGATCAAGAGACCCAAAAGCCTCACCATACTAGACCTGAAGCCTTGATAGTTACCAGAAACTTTGACCACTTTGACCAAGAAACCTGAGAGGAAACAAAACCAAGGAACAAAACATTCAATCAGCAAAGACAAACAAAAGAATCTATACCTATAATTATTACAAATTCAGATGCATAAATGGCTACTATTAAAAACATAAATTACAGTTTATTCTGGAAAGGAGTAGAGCAAGTGAAACATTTATTCATTGTTGGCAGGAGTGCAAACTTGTACAGCCACATTGGAAATCAAAATCCAGCTATCCACTCTTGTGTATACCCAAACTATTCTCAATTATACCAAAAGGATACTTGTTTAACTATGTTCATAGCTTTATTAATAATTGCCATAATCTTAAAACAACTTATATGTCCCTCTACCAAAGAATGGATAAAGAAAATGTGGTATTTTACTCAACTATCAAAAACAATGACATTAAGAAATTTGAAGGCCAATTGTCAGAACTAGAAAAAAATCATTCTGAGTAAGGTAACCCAGACTCAGAAAGACAAACATGTTATGAACTCAATAACAAATGGATATTAGTTGTAAAGGATAAATGTGCTACAATCTGTGGGATAATGCTCTTGTACCTTATAAAGTTTTTTTTCCCTCCTATCACTTAAATAGGTTTAATAAAATGCTAATTTGCAAGTAGGCAGGCATGAAATAGAAACAGAGAAACCGTACAAGAATTCTTGAAAGAGGAAAGGCAGAGCAGCAGTCACCAGCCAGATGCGGAGGGGGAAGGATGGGAATGCTGCAATGAGGAAAGGTACAGAGACATGTGGCTAAACATAGATTAAAATTATGGGTTAATATGAATAGAAGGTGAGAGTACTGAAAGAGGTGACAGGGAAAAAGAGGGTATTTTGGAGTCAAGTAAAAACCTGATGAAAGAGAACTCCCATGAAGATATAAGAATGATACCAGCTAAGACTTATTGCAGAAAATGATATGTAGACTAACCTGGTATCCACCTGTATCAGATTGGTCACTAACCCAACCCTCTATTCATCCCCAACTTTATCCCTCAAATTTCCCTTCCCACCTGTCCCCAGTCCATCCAGGTTATCTCTCCTATTTCCTCTTTCCAGGGAGACCCATGTGTCCGTCCCCCTTAGGCTGTTTTTGTTACTTAGCCTTTATATATTTGTGGATTGCTGTAGTCTGAAGTTTTTCTGTCCCACAAGAAACTACCAAACACCTAATACCCTGCAGCTGATTCCTAAATAATTAACTCAGAACTTAATATTATAGTAAATACTGGGCTGGCAGTTCAGGATTATTATTACCTAGTTCTTACACTCACATTACTATACTACAATGCAAGTTACTGCACAAAAATCTCTGTATCATCAAGTTAAATATTACAAATATTAAAAGGATTTTACTTCTATTGTATGATGGTAATAAAATAAACATGGAGGTGTTAATCCCATTGTTCAAGCATAAGACCAAACATAGTTTAATTAAATACTGGCCTGGTGGATGGACTCTTGCCATAACTATGTTCCTGGGGTGGGGGGGGGGGCGACAGAAACAAGTATGGCGTGGCTTAAGAAGGAAAACCCATAATTCATTGCATTACTACATCAAATCCAGTCCAGAAAGGAATAAGCATATGTCCTGACATGTTTCCTGCCTACATATGTCCCACCTACATGTGATATTACTTTATGATTTTCATATTTTTATTTTTCTTTAAATTCTTTATTATTATATAACTATCTGTAACATTTTTTTCTTTCTTTAGCACTTAAGGACATTTTAAAGTAAGCACATTGTAAACTGTTCAGAGGTTTTCTTGGCCTGAGCCTGAATTTTTCCCCTCAGGTCAATAACATTTTTCTGACATGAGCAAAAGCTTAATCTGTTAATTGGTGGCTAGACCCTCTGCTGTGAAGCTCTGGTAGCTGGCTCTAACCACCTAATGTCAACCTGAATGATGAAGGCAGAAACTGTATTTATTCCCTCAGTTCTGGGAAGTTGTTGAGCCCATTTGTCAGAGTTCCTGCCAGTGTCAGGCCTGCTGTGAGTCCTAGACAGACCCAGGCAGTGACTATGGCAGTGCTGACTCCTATGACTTCTCTATCTCTGTAGTTGTGCCACTGGTTGGATGCCAAATAATCAGAATTTTCTTAATGAGTCTTAACAGTTTGCAGTAACTTAATACCTTTCATAAGACTAGGACTTGCTAGTGTAGGGCTTAAAAGAAGATAATTGGGACTCCGTCCAGAGGTAAAGTGAGGTGAGCTGGCTCCAGTGCCTGATTCCCTGCCCAGAAAGTTGTGTTTTGGGACCAGGATCAGTCTGTGTGCTTGACACAAGTCACTCCTTAGCAGACAGAACTAGGGTTTGGCTGTGAGGGGCTCCACCAGCCACACCTAAAAAACGGGTCTTTGAACAACAGACCCAAACTACAGGGCAAACTGCATCATCAGAGAAGGACAGAAGCCTTGAAAATCAGACCCCTGCACAGAACAGAGTCAGAGATCAAACAAACCCCTTGCTCACAGGAGAAAAGAGACACACACGCCCTCTTGCCAAAACTGACTAGAAGCCAATAACCACTGGTTCACTAATTGTGAGCCAATGGAGCGATGGGCAGATGCCAGGGCAAAAATACATATAATACAAAGAAGAACAAGGCAACTCCAGAAGAAACTGGTGATTCTACAACAACAAGACCTGAACAGAGCAATGAAGAGGAAGCAGAAGGAAACACCAAAAACACCTTTATGAAGATCAATGAAGTAATCAAAGAAGATATAAAAAATTCCCTTAAAGAAATAAAAGAAAATGCAAACAAAAAATTGGAAGAGATGAACAATCCTTCAAAGAAAACCAAGAAAAGTTAAACTTAAAAAAAATTCCAGGAACTAAAAACTGAAATAGAAGCAATAAAAAAGACACAAAATGAGGCAAAGATGGAAAAAAATATGAAGAAAAGAGCTTGCACTACAGATAGAAGCATGATCAACAGAATCCAAGAGATGAAAGAGAGAATCTCTGGAGTGGAAGGCTCAGTAGCTGAAATAGATACATCAGTCAATAAAAGTACTAAAACCAAAAAATCCATAACACAAAATATTCAGGAAATCTGGGACACCATGAAAAGACCTAACTTGAGAATAATAGGAGTAGAAGAAAGGAAAGAATATCAGCTCAAAGGCACAGATAATGTATTCAATAAAATCATAGAAGAAAACTTGCCTAACTTGAAAGAAATACCTATAAAGACACAAGAAGCTAACAGAACACCAAACATATATGACCCGCCCCAAAAAGTCAGCACGCCACATAATAATCAAGCCACAAAACATACAGAATAAAAAAAAAATTTAAGAGCTGCAAAAGGAAAGGGCCATCTTACTTATAAAGGCAGACCCATAAGAATAACATATGAATATTCAATAGAAATGATGAAAGCTAGAAGGTCTTGGTCAGAAGTTATACAGTCACTAAAAGAGCATGGCTGCCAACCTAGAATATTATACACAGCAAAATTATCAACTGTGATAGATGGAGTAAACAAGATATTGCATAACAAAGTCAGACTGAAACAATAACTATCTACCATTAGGGCCCTCCAGAAAGCATTGGAGGGAAAATACCAACCTATGGATCCCCAGATACATCCATGAAACCACAAACAATAAATCATCCCAGAGAAGAATAGCCCAAAGCAAGGAAATACATACAAGCTACTACCAAAAATAGGACAAAATATCAAGCATTGGTCTCTTATGTTCCTTAATATGAATGGACACAACTTACCTATAAAAAGACAAACACTAACAAGATGGATACAGAAACAGAAGCCATAGTTCTGCTGCATACAAGAAACACACCTCAACCACAAAGACAGACACAAGCTCAGAGTAAAGAGTTGAGAAAAGATTTTTCAATCAAATGGTCCTAAGAAACAAGCTGGGGTTGGCATCCTAATATGTAATGAAGTAGACTTTAAGCTAAAAGCAATTAAAAGGGACCAAGTTGGCCATTCCTTATTCATCAGAGAAAAAATTGGTCAAGAGGATATTTCAATCATGAATATTTATGCCCCAAATATAAGGGCACCTACCTTTGTAAAAGAAACACTGCTAGAGCTCTAACCCCACATCAACTCTCACACCCTAACAGTAGGAGACTTCAATACCCCACTTTCACCACTGTATAGGTCAACCAGACAGAGACTCAATAGAGAAATAAGGAGTCTAACAGAGGCTTTGATGCAAATGGATCTAATAGATATTTACAGAAGTTTCCACCCAAATGCAAAGGAATATACATATTTCTCAGCTCCTCATGGAAATTTCTCTAAAATTGATCACATAATTGGTCACAAATATCAACAGATACAAAAAAAATGGAAATAATCCCTTGTATCATATTGGACCACAAGGATCCAGAGTTAAAGTTCAACCATGTCAAAAGTCACAGAAAGCCTACCAACTCATGGAAACTAAACATCAATCAGCTAAACCACCTCTGCATCAAGGGAAAAATTAAGAATAAAATCAAAGTCTTCCTAGAATTTAGTGAAAATGAATCCACAACCTACCCAAACTTGGGTACACAATGAAAGCCTTATTAATAAGAAAATTCATAGCACTAAATGCCTATATGAAAAACCTAATGTAATCCCACACTAGAGAACTAACAGCTCAGCTGAAAGCCTTAGAACAATTAGAAGCAAACTCACCTAGAAGGAGTAGATGGCAGGAAATAAACTTAGAGCTGAAATCAATACAATTGAAACAAAAAGAACAATTCAAAGAATCAATCAATCAAAGAGTTGGTTCTTTGAGAAAGTCAACAAGACAGATAAGCCCTTATCGAAACTAACCAAAAAGCAGAGAGAGGGTATCCAAATCCACAAAATCAAAAATGAAAGGGAAGACATAACAACAGACCACTAGAAAATTCAGAGAATTATCTTGTCATACTTTGAAAATATATATTTCACAAAAATGAAAAACATAGAAGAAATGGAGAGCTTTGGGGAAGGTATCATTTACCAAAATTAAATGAGGAACAGATTAATCATCTAAACAGAACTATAACACTTAAGGAAATTGAAGCTATCATTTAAAGCCTCCCGACCCCCCCCCAAAAAAAAAACAGTGCAGGTTCAGATGTTTTCAGTACACAATTCTACCTGACATTCAAAGAAGAATTACTACCATTACTTCTCAAACTATTTCACACAGTAGAAACTGAAGGAATATTGCCAAATTCCTTTTATGAGGCCACAATTATCTTAATATGCAAGCCACTCAAAGACACAACTAAGAAGGAGAACTACAGACCAATTTCCCTCATGAATTTTGATGTTAAAATTCTCAAAAAATTTTCACAAACCATATACAACAATATGTAAAAAATATCATCCTACTGATTTCCAAAGTAGCTGGATGATATTTTTTATATATTGTTGCATGGTGCTAAGATTATATATAATGATGTAAACTTTTAAATCAGATCATTTATATTTTTATGCTTCTTAGTTCTACATAGAACTAAGAACAAATGCTCTGAAGTAGGGGCAGTTTTCAATATCTTCATTTTATGGGCAACAAATAACATGAAATGTAAATTTAAACTATTTTTTTCCTTTAAAAAAAGTTAAATAGACCTGGGATTTGCACTCAAAAAGTCTTCATTTCATTTTTATTATAGTAAGTGTGAGTGTATGGTTGTAAAAAAAAATTATTCACTAAGACCAGGTAGGCTTCATCCCAGATATGCAGGAATGGTCAACATATGAACAACTATAAATGTCATCCATCATATAAACAAACTGAAGGAAAAAAAAACACATGATCATATCCTTAGGTGCTGAAAAAGTCTTTGACAAAATCCAACACTCCTTTTGACAAAATGGCTAGAGAGATCAGGTATATAGAGAAAATATCTCAATATAATGAAGGCAATTTACAAGCAGCCAGCAGCCAACATCAAACTTAATGTAGAAAACCTTAAAGCAATCCCACTAAAATCAGGAACTAGGCAAGGATGTCTCCTCTCCCCTTATCTATTCAAGATAGTTCTCGAAGTTTTAGCTACAGCAATAAGAGAACAAAAGAAGATTAAAGGGATAAAAATTCGAAAAGAAATAGTGAAACTATCTCTATTTGCAGATGATATGATTGTATGCATAAGTGACCCACAAAATACTATCAAGGAACTTCTACAACTGATAAACATCTTCAGCAATGTCGCAGGCTAAAAGATTAACTCAAAGAAATCAGTAGCCCTTCTATACACTAAAGATAGAAGAGCTGAAAAAGAAATAAGGGAAACATCATCCTTTATAATAGCTGTAAATAGCATTAAATACCTTGGAGCAACTATAACCAAAGAAGATCTATTTGACAAAAATTTTAAATCACTGAAGAAACAAATTGAAGAGGATATCAGAAAATGGAAAGCTCTCCCGTGTTCCTGGATTGGTAGGATTAACATAGTAAAAATGGCAATTATACCAAAGGCAATCTACAGATTCAATGCACTGCCCATCAAAATGCCAACACAATATTTTTTGGACCTTGAAAGAACAATATTCAATTTCATTTGGAATAACAGGAAAGCTAGGATTGCCAAAAACAATTTTGTTCAACAAAAGCAAATCAGGTGGAGCTTGTCCCTACACACTCTGTAGCAGACAGAGATAAATTCAGTCTGCCAGGGTTCACCCCAGCTGCTGCTGAGGGATATGGTATGACCATCCACCTTCAATGGATCAAACGGATAAAGACTGAGGACTCTGAAAGACAGTCTCAGACTCCACGCAAAGGTGAGGTGGATTCAGCAGGCTCCAGTGCCTGAATCCTTGCCAGAGAAAATCGTATTCCACTCGGGTACCAGTTCTGGGACCAGGGGCTGTCTGTGGAGCTTGTCCCTACACACTCTGTAGCAGACAGAGATAAACTTGGTCTGCCAGGGTCCCTCCAGCTGCTGCTGAGGGAATTTGCATGGCCACCTTCCTCCAACTGATTAATCAGAGAAGGATTGAAGACTTGAAATCCAGTCCCCTGCCAAGAAACGAGGTAGAGATTGAACAGATCATTTATTCAGAGGTGACAAGAGACACATAAACCCGTGTGCCACAACTGACTAGGAGACACCTAATGATAAACCACTGAAGCCATGGGCAGATGCCAGTGCAAAAATATATATAATAAGGAAAAGAACAACAAGACAACTCCAGAAGAAAGTGGCAGTCCTACAACTACAAGCCCTGAACTGAGCAATGAAGAGGAAACAGAAGAAAGCAACACCAAAATTCCTTTATGAAAACCATTGAAGCTCTCAAAGAACATATGAAAAAAATGCTTTTAAGAAATAGAAGAAACAAACAAACAAAAAATTGGAAGAGATGAACAAATCTATGAAAGAAACATGCCAGGACCTAAAAACTGAAATAGAAGCAATAAAAAAAAGGCACAAAATGAGGCAAAGATGGAAATAGAAAACCTGAAGAAAAAAGCTGGAACCACAGATACAAGCACAACCTGCAGAGTTCAAGAGATGGAAGATAGAATCTCTGAAGTGGAAGACTCAGTAGTTCAAATAGATATATCAGTCAAAAAAAAATACTAAAACCAAAAAAGCCATAACTCAAAATGTTCAGGAAATCTGGGACACCATGAAAAGACCTAACTTGAGAATAATAGGAATAGAAGAAGGAGAAGACTACCAGCTCAAAGGCACAGATAATGTTTTCAATAAAGTCATAACAGAAAATTTCCCTAATTTGAAGACGGAAATGCCTATAAAGAAACAAGAAGCTTACAGAACACCAAACAGATATGACCCCCCAAAAAAGACAGCACACCACATTATAATCAAACCACAAAACATAAAGAACAAAGAAAAATTTTAAGAGCTGCTGAAGAAAAGGGCCAACTTACATATAAAGGCAGACCCATCAGAATAGCACCTGACTATTCAATGGAAAAGATGAAAGCTAGACGTCTTGGTCAGAAGTTATACTGATGCTAAAAGAGCATGGCTGCCAAACTAGAATACTATACCCTGCAAAATAGTTACACTCCAAAAGTATTAGCTCAACTATGTTCATAGTAGCATTATTTGTAATAGTAAGAACCTTGAAATAACCTAGATACCCCTCAACTGAGAAATGGATTAACGAACTATTGTCTGTCTACACAGTGGAGTACTACTCAGCAGTAAGAAAAAATGATATACTAAAATTCTCAGGCAAATCGATGGATTTGGAGAATATCCTCCTGAGCAAGGTCTCACAAACCAAAAGTATAAGTAGAGGATATATTCACTCATTAGTGGACTTTAAGCAAAAACATTCTCATTTCATTCAAAGATGATGTGTCAAATAAAGTCATTAAAACCCACATCTTTTTACCTACCACCACACCCCCACTGCCACAGGATAAAAAACTTCATAGTGTATCCAATGAGCATTAGCTGTGACATACTGTGCTTTCTTCATCTGTAGCTGAGCCTAACCTACCTTGAAGAGCTTTAGATTTTATTTTTTATGTTTCATGTATTTTAGAGAAAATGAAGTCTAATTACTATATGAGTTTTTATTTTAGCTATCATGGATGTTTTGGTTTTTTTATATAAAGTTTAATATTGATTTTCAAAGAATAATTGAATTAAAAAAAAACAGAAAGTCATTATAGAGCTTTCACATAAAACTTAGAATCAATTTCTCCAATGTTCTACCAATACCATTCTCTAGCATATACCCAAAGGATACATATTCTTACCACAATAACATTTGCATAATTATGTTCATAGCAGATTTATTCATAATAGCAAGAAACTGGAAACAACCTAGATGTCCCCTGAACTGAAGAATGCATTGGTGCTTCTAAACTATGGAGTACTACTCAGCAGTAGAAAATAAAGACATCCTAAAATTTGCAGGCAATGGATGGATTTGGAGAATAGCCTCCTTAGAAAGGTATCACAAGCCCAGAAAGGTAAACATGATATGTACTCATTCATAAATATATTAGATGTAAAACAAAGAATAACCAGGCTACAATTCACAACCCAGATGCAACTGTGTAACAAAGGAAGAATCTAAGAGGGACATCCATGGATTCTCCTAAGAAGAAGAAATAAAGATGATCTCCTAAGCAAATTGGGACAATAAGAGGGAAGAGTAGGTGAGAAGAGAACATGAGGGAATGGGATGGTCCAGTTAGGGGACAGACAGAAAGGGTTAACAATGAAATAGCTATCTTGATAGAGTGATCCTTTATGGAGTTAGAAAGAACCTTAGTGCAAGGGAAATATCCAGGAACTAAAAAAGATGGTCCTAGCTAAGAGTTCAAACAATAGTGGAGAAAATGCCTAAGCTGTTCTTCCTCAATAATCATATTGATGAGCATCTTAATTGTCATTATAGAACCTCAATCTAGCTTCTGTCGGAAGGAGATGCAGAGATCCACAGTTTAGCACTGGGTTGTGATCTCAGTCCAGCCACACAGAGGAAGGAGAGATTATATGAGCAAAAGTGTCAATATCATAACTAAAGAAACCCACAGTGACAGCTAATCTGAGATAATGAGAACTCACTAACTCTGAAATGACAACTGCAGCATGTTTCTAGTACTAAAATAATGCCTCTGAAGATGAACAACGGCCATATGGCATGAGCAGTTTGTAGAGCCTCTATCCGTAGGACCAGAATTTATTTCTAGTGATTAATCTGGATTCTTAAATCCCATTCTCTATGGAAAAACACCTTGATTAGCCTTGATAATGAGGGCAGGGACTTGGTCCTACCTCAGCTGGATATGCCAGACTACACTGACTAACCCTGGGAGTCCTTAAACTCTCTCAGGAATGAATGGGGGATGAGGTTGGAAAAAGCTGGAGAAGGTTTGACAAGAGAGGAGGAAGGGAGAACAGTGTGGAGTTTGGAAAGAAAGAAAGAAAGAAAGAAAGAAAGAAAGAAAGAAAGAAAGAAAGAAAGAAAGAAAGAAAGAAAGAAAGATAGAAAGATAGAAAGACAGAAAGAAAGAAGGAAGGAAAGGAAGAAAGAAAGAAGGAAGGAAGGAAAGGAAAGGAAGAAAGAAAGAAAGGAAAGGAAAGGAAAATAAAAAAGTAGAGACACAGAAACAAAATTGTATTAATCACATTTCTCTGGGACCAGGTTCTGTCTGTGGTGCATGTCTCCACACACTCCTTAGCAGAAAGAAGTAGACTTTGGCTGTGATGTTTCACCAGCTGCTACTAAAACAAGGAAACTTGCATGATCATGCTGCCTGTAACTGCTTCAACAGAGAAGGACTGAAAAATCTGAAAGCCAGACTCAGTCTCCACCCAGAGGAGCACCTGAATCCCTGCCAGGGAAAATAGTGTTCTGGTTCGGGTTCTGGTCCCAGGACCAGGTTCTGTCTGTGGTGCATGTCTCCACACACTCCTTAACAGACAGAAATAGACTTTGGCTGTGAACATTCCCCCAGCTGCTACTAAAGCAAGGGAACTCGCATGGTAACCCCACTCAACTGAATCAGAAGAGGAAGACTAAAGACTTGAAATTCAGACCCCTGACCAAGAAGAGTCAGACAATGAGCAGACCCCTTGCTCAGAGGTGACAAGAGACACACTAGCCCTCTTGCCAGAACTGACCAGGAGCCACCTAATGGTGAACCACTGAAGCCATGGGCAGACGCCAGTGCAAAAATATACATAAAAATATAAAGAACAACAAGGTAAGTGCAGAAGAAAGTGGCAGGTCTACAACTACAAGACCTGAACAGAGCAATGAAGAGGAAGCAGAAGGAAGCAACACCAAAAATACCTTTATGATGATCATTGAAGCCCTCAAAGAAGATATGAAAAATTCCCTTAAAGAAATAGAAGAAAATACAACAAAACAATTGGAAGAGAAAAGCAGATCTATGAAAGAAACATGCCAGGAACTAAAAGCTGAAATAGAAGCAATAAAAAAGGCACAAAATGAGGCAAAGATGGAAATAGAAAACCTGGAAAAAAAGCTAGAACCACAGATAAAAGCATAACCAAAAGAATTCAAGAAATAGAAGATAGAATCTCTGAAGTGGAAGACTCAGTAGTTCCAATAGATATATCAGTCAAAGATAATACTAAAACCAAAAAGGCCACAGCACAAAATGTTCAGGAAATTTGGGATACCATGAGAAGACCTAACTTGAGAATAATAGGAATAGAAGAAAGAGAAGAATACCAGCACAAATATATAGATAATGTATTCAATAAAATCATAGAAGAAAACTTACCTAACTTGAAGAAGGAAATACCTATAATGATACAAGAAGCTTAGAAAACACCAAATAGATATGACCCCCAAAAAAGGTCAGTGCGCCACATAATAATCAAGTCACAAAACATACAGAACAAAAAAAAAAAATTTAAGAGCTGCAAAAGAAAAGGTCCAACTTACCTATAAAGGCAGACCCATCAGAATAACACCTGACTATACAATGGAAATGATGAAAACTAGAAGGGCTTGATCAGGAGTTATACAGAGGCTAAAAGAGCATGGCTGCCAAACTAGAATACTATACCCCGGAAAAAATTATCAATCACCATAAATGAAGTAAACAACATCTTTCATGACAAAGTCAGACTGAAACCATGCCTATCTACCAATCCAGCAGTACAGAAAGTATTAGAGAGAAAACTCCAACCTAAGGACCCCAGATACACTCATGAAACCACAAACAATCAATAACCCCACAGAATAATACTCCAGAGAAAGGAAATACAAACAGGTTACCACCAAAAATAGCAGGAAATATAAATCAGTGGTCACTAATATCCCTTGATATCAATGAACTCAACTCTCCTATAAAATGGCACACACTAACAAGATGGATACAACAGAAGCCATCCTTCTGTTGCCTACAAGAAACACACCTCAACCACAAAGATAGACACAGGCTTAGTGTAAAGGGTTGGGAAAAGATTTTCCAGTCAAATAATCCTAAGAAAGAAGCTGGAGTTGACATCCTAATATCTAACAAAGTAGATTTTAAGAAAAAAAACAATTAAAAGGGACCAAGATGGTCATTACTTATTCATGACAGGAAAAATTGGTCAAGAGGAGATTAAAATCCTGAATATCTATGCCCCTAATATAAGGGCACCTACCTATGTAAAAGAAACACTGCTAAAGCTCAAATCCCACATCAAATCTCACACGCTAATAGTGGGAGAATTCAATACCCCACTTTTAGCCCTAGATAGGTCAACCAAACAGAGACTCAACAGAGAAATAAGGAGTCTAACAGAGGTTATGTAGCAAATGGATTTCCTAAATATCTACAGAGGCTTCCACCCAGATGAAAAGGAATATACATATTTCTTAGCTCCTCATGGAACTTTCTCTAAAATTGATCATATCACTGGTCATAAAGCAAACATCTACAGATACAAAAAACATGAAAATAATCCATAGTAACATATCAGACCACCAGGGCATAAAGTAGAGTTCAACCACATTAAAAATCAAAGAAACCCTACCAACTTATGAAAACCAAACATCACTCAGCTGAACTACCTCTGCATCAAGGAAGAAATTAAGAAAGAATCAAAGTCTTGCTATAATTTAATGAAAATGAATTCACAATGTACCCAAACTTGTGGGACACAATCAAAGCAGTCTTAAAAGGAAAATTCATAGCACTGGATGCCTATATGAAAAACCTAGAGAAATTTTACACTACAGAACTAACAGCTCAGCTGAAAGACTTAGAACAATTTGAAACAAACTCACCTAGAAGAAGTAGATGGTAGGAAATAATCAAACTTAGAGCTGAAATCAATACAAATGAAACAAAAAGAACAACACAAAGAATCAATGAATCAAAGAGTTGGTTCTTTGAGAAAGTCAACAAGATAGATAAGCTCTTATAAATTAATCAAAAAGCAGAGAGTGTCCAAATCAACAAAATCAGAAATGAAAATGGGGACATAGCATTGGACCCCAAAAAAATCCAGATAATTATCATGTCATACTTTGAAATATGTATTCCACAAAAATGGAAAACCTAGAAGAAATGGACAGCTTTCTGGACAGGTATCATTTACCAAAATTAAAAGAAATCAGATTAATTACCTAAACAGGCCTATAACACTTAAAGAAATTGAAGGTGTCATTAAAAGCCTCTCAAAAAATAAAAGCAAAAAAAAAAAAAAAAAAAAGCCTTGTGCCAGATGGTTTCAGACATTTCTACCAGACATTCAAAGAAGGATTATTACCATTACACCTCAAACTATTTCACACAGTAGAAACTTAAGGAATATTGCCAAATTTCTTTTATGAGGCCACAATTACCCTAATACTCAAGCCACTCAAAGACACAATTAAGAAGGAGAACTACAAACCAATTTCCCTCATGAATATTGATGCTAAAATTTTCAATGAAATTTTAGCAAACCATATACAACAATATATAAAAAATATCATCCACCACAACTAAGTAGGCATCATCCCAGAAATGCAGAGCTGGTTGAACATATGAAAAACCGTAAATGTTATCCATTATATAAAAAAACTTAAGGAACAAAACCACACGATCATATTCTTAGATGATGAAAAAGCCTTTGACAAAATCCAACACTCTTTTTATGATAAGAAGCCATGTACAAGAAGCCAACATTCAGCATCAAACTTAATGGAGAAAAACTCAAAGCAATCCCACTAAAATCAGGAACTGGACAAGGTTGTCCTCTCTAGCCTTATCTATTCAATAGATTTCTTGAAATTTTAGCTAAAGCAATAAGAGAATGAAAGGAGATTAAGGGGATACAAATTGAGAAAGAAGAGGTGAAACTATCTCTATTTGCAAATGATATGACTGTATATAAATGGCTCACAAAATTCTTCCAAGGAACTGCTACGGCTGATAAACACCTTCAGCAATGTAGCTGGATACAAGATTAACTCAAAGAAATCATTGGCCCTTTTATACAATAAAGATAGAAGGGCTGAAAAAGAAATAAGAGAAACATTATCTTTCATAATAGCTGCAAATAGTATTAAATAACTTTGTGTAACTATAACCAAAGAAGTAACAGATCTATTTGACAAAAATTTTAAATCACTGAAGAAAGAAATTGAAGAGGATATCAAAAGATGGAAAGTTCTCTCATGTTCCTTGATAGGTAGGAACAACATAGTAAAAATGGCAATTGTACCAAAAGCAATCTACAGGTTCAATGCATTGGCCATCAAAATCCCAACACAACATTTTTTGGACCTTGAAAGAACAAAACTCAATTTCATTTGGAATAATATTAAAGCCAGGATTGCCAAAACAATTTTGTTTAACAAAAGAACCTCAGGAGGCATCACCATCCCTGACTTCAAGTTATACCTAGAGCTACAATAATAAAAATAGCCTGGTACTACAAAAAAAAAATTTGTGGATCAAAGGAATAGAATTGATGATCCTGGCATTAACCCCAAAACCTATGAACACCTGATCTTCGACAAAGAGGCCCAAAACATTCAATGGAAATAAGATAGTATATTTGACAAATGGTGTTTGCATAGCTGGATGGTAGTGTGTAGAAAAATGCAAATAGATCAAAGCCTGTCACCCTGCACAAAACACAAATCCAAGTGGATCAAAGACCTCAATATAAACCTAGCCACTTTAAACTTGATAGAAAAGAAAGTGGGAAATACACTTCCACAAATTGGCACAGGGGACCACTTCCTAAATATAAGACCAGTGGCACAGACACTAAGATCAACAATCAATAAGTGGGATCTCCTGAAGCTCAGAAGCTTCTATAAAGCCAAGAACACTGTCAACAGAACTAAATGACAGGCTACAGAATGGGAAAAGATTTTCACAAACCCTACAAATGATAGTGGATTGA
This sequence comes from Sigmodon hispidus, assembly GCA_004025045.1. Taxonomy (NCBI): domain Eukaryota; kingdom Metazoa; phylum Chordata; class Mammalia; order Rodentia; family Cricetidae; genus Sigmodon; species Sigmodon hispidus. The sequence goes on from PVIH01015078.1 coordinate 35,582, forward strand.
TCTCTAAGATATATAAAGAACTCAAGAATCTAGAGCCTCAAAACTTGAATAACCCAATCATACAATGGGGGTCACATCTAAAAAGGGAATTCTCAGCAGAAGAATTAAGAATGGCTGAAAGGCACCTGAAAAAGTGCTCATCATCTTTAGCCATCAGATAAATGCAAATCAAAATAACTTTGAGATACTACCTGACAACTGTTAGACTGGCTATGATAAAAGATACAGATGACTGCTTATGCTGGAGAGGATACTGAGTAAGGGGAACACTCCTCCATTATTGTTGGGAGTGTAAGCTTGCTCAGCCACTTTGGAATGCTCTATGGCGGTTTCTCAGAAAACTGAGAATCAATCTCCCCCAGGACCCAGCAATACCATTTCTGGGTATATACCCTAAAGATGCACAGTCACACTCCAAAGGCATTAGCTCAACTTATGTTCATAGCAGCGTTATTTTTAATAGCAAGAACCTGGAAACAACCTAGATGTCCCTCAACTGAAGAATGGATTAACAAACTTGGTACATCTACACTCAGTAGTAAGAAAAAATGTTATCCTAAAATTTGCAGATAAATGGATGGATTTGGAGAATATCCTCCTGAGCATGGTATTACAATCCAAAAAAGATAAACTGGGGATGTACTCACTCACTAGTAGACTCTAAACAAACAAACAAAGAAACAACACAAGGAAAAAGCAAAGCATGCCCAAGCTGCAAGCCACAACCACCTAACAGTTTGTAATCAGAAACACCTTGGAGTGTCTCCTGGGATCCTACTCCCCCTAGAGGAACACCTGACTCAGTCATGAAGTTGGAAGGAGAAAACTGGATCTGCCAGGAGTGGAGGCTGAACTAAGCAATATTGGACAGTGGGTTCTTGGGACTGCCTGCCACCTGCCCAGGGGGTAAATGGGGAGTTGTGGAGAAGAGAGAATGACCTGATGTGGTGGGAGGGGGAAGGGATCTCGAATAAGAATAAACAAGGAAAAAAAAGAATTTTATTTTAAAATAAAAAAATCACATTTCTATTACTGTGAAAACTATCAATCAAAATAAATTATAAGAAGTCTTTTATTTTCCTTATGATTACATTTGATGCATGGTTTATTGGCCATGTCGCCTTTGAACTTTTGTTGAAATGATACATCATGCCATGTTAAATCTAGCAGAGGAAAATTTGCTCAATGTAAGCAAAGATTCAAACATAGAGGTGTAAGTGGCATATTATCCCAATATTTCCTTCAATTGTACACACTCTGAGACCTAATGCCTTTCCACCAGCCTCCAAACTATCAAAATTTTTACAATCTCCCAGAAGGATCAGTAGCTAAAGATCAAGACTCTGAAGGGAAAGTGTGGAGAGTGCTGATGGAAATTATTTTACAAACTTTAACCATAATAAAATTGTGAACCTTCCACACCTCGGTAGCATGAAAAGCTCAAATAGCCATTTTTCCAAAGACCAATGAATATACAACAGAATCAGAAAAACATACTTAACATTAGAAAAATGGGCATTGAAAATAAAACTACACACACACATATTTCTTCAAAATATCTAATGCTGAAAGTAAGCATTGACTTGTATTGGTAAAGGTTTAAGTGAATTAGAAATGCTTATTTACTACTTTTGGAAAAGAACAAAACTGCTACCAAAACTGTAAAGTAGCTTTCCAAACTTTTAAAATTGAATTACTACATATGCTAGTCATTTTCTCTAATCTATCTCTACAAATTGAAGTCATGGTATGAATTAGATAAATATATTCTTGGCATTGTTCACAAACATCAAGAGGTAGAATGAGCTAAATTTTATCACTAGATTAATGGCTAAAGAAATCTATTCAGTATTACCAACTGTAAATGTACCTCCTATGTTAAATATACTTCAGTGTTACAAAGGGTGTAGGTCAGGGGGGAAATGTGGCACAGAGTTCTTATACGCTTATTTTCCTGAGACTTATTCTAAATACAATCATAATTTATGTTTGGAGATTAACCCAATTGTGTGATGAAAGATTAAGTAAAAGTACAAAAATAGAAGTATCAGTGGAGCTTTTCCCCACACACTCTGTAGCAGACAGAGAGAGATAAATTCGGTCTGCCAGAGTCCCTCCCTGCTGCTGCTGAGGGATTTTTGAATGGCCATCCACCTTCAACAGATCAAACGTATAAGGACTGAGGACTCTGAAAGACAGTCTCTGACTACGCCCAAAGGTGAGGTGGGTTTAGCAGGCTCCAGTGCCTGAATCCTTGCCAGAGAAAATTATGTTCCAGTCGAGTACTGGTTCTGGGACCAGGGGCTGTCTGTGGAGCTTGTCCCTACACACTCTGTAGCAGACAGAGATAAACTCAGTCTGCCAGGGTCCCCCCAGCTGCTGCTGAGGGAATTTGCATGGCCACCTTCCTCCAACTGATCAATCAGAGAAGGATTGAAGACTTGAAATCCAGTCCCCTGCCCAGAGACAAGGTAGAGATTGAGCAGACCTTTTATTCAGAGGTGACAGGAGACACACAAACCCGTGTGCCACAACTGATTAGGAGACACCTAATCATGAACTACGGAAGCCATGGGCAGATGCCAGTGCAAAAATATATATGTTAATGTAAAGAACAACAAGACAATTCGAGAAAAATTGGTGATCCTACAACTACAAGACCTGAACTGAGCAATGAAGAGGAAACAGAAGGAAGCAACACCAAAAATTCCTTTATGATAATCATTGAAGCACTCAAAGAAGATATGAAACAATGCCTTATAGAAATAGAACAAAAAACAAGCAGAAAATAGGAAGAGATGAACAAATCTATGAAAGAAAAATGCCAGGAACTAAAAACTGAAATAGAAACAATAAAAAAGGCACAAAATGAGGCAAAGATGGAAATAGAAAACCTGAAGAAAAAAGCTGGAACCACAGATACAAGCATAACCTAGAGAGTTCAAGAGATGGAAGATAGAATCTCTGAAGTGGAAGACTCAGTAGCTCAAATAGATATATTGGTCAAAGAAAATACTAAAACCAAAAAAGCCAAAACTCAAAATGTTCAGGAAATCTGGGACACCATGAAAAGATCTAACTTGAGAAAAGTAGGAACAGAAGAAGGAGAAGAATACCAGCTCAAAGGCACAGATAATGTTTTCAATAAAATCATAGAAGGAAATTTCCCTAACCTGAAGAAGGGAATGCCTATAAAGAAACAAGAAGCTTACAGAGCACCAAACAGACATGACCCCCCAAAAAAAGCAGCACACCACATTATAATCAAACCACAAAACATAAAGAACAAAGAAAAAATTTTAAGAGCTGCTAAAGAAAAGGGCCAACTTACATATAAAGGCAGACACATCTGAATAACACCTGACTATTCAATGGAAACAATGAAAGCTAGAAGGGCTTGATCAGAAGTTATACAAATGCTAAAAGAGCATGGCTGCCAAACTAGAATACTCTACCCTGCAAAATTATCACTCATCATAGACGGAGTAAACAAGATATTTAATGACAAAGTCAGACTGAAACAATATCTATCTACCAATCCAGCACAACAGAAAGTATTAAAGAGAAAACTCCAACCTAAGGACCCCAGAACACCCATGAAACCACAAACAATCAATTATTCCACAGAAGAATACCCCAAAGAAAGGAAATACAAACAAGTTACCACCAAAATATGGCAGGAAATATCAATCACTGGTCACTAATATCCCTTAATATCAATGTACTCAACTCACCTATAAAACGTTACACACTAAGAAGATGGATACAACAACCGAAGCCATTCTTCTGTTGACTGCAAGAAACATACCTAAACCACAAAGACAGACACAGGCTTAGAGTAAAGGGTCCTAAGAAACAAGTGGGGGTTGCCATCCTAATTTCTAACAAAATGGACTTTAAGCTAAAAGCAATTAAAAGGGACCAAGATGGTCATTACTTATTCATCACAGGAAAAATTGGCCAAGAGGAAATTTCAAACCTGAACATTTATGCCCCTAATATACAGGCACCTACCTATATAAAAGATAAACTGCTAAAGTTTGAATCTCACATCAATTCTTACAGCCTAATAGTGGGAGACTTCAATACCCCACTTTCAACCAAGGATAGGTCAACCAGACAGAGACTGAACAGAGAAATAAGGAGTCTAACAGAGGTTATGATGCAAATGGATTTACTAGATACAGAAGCTTCCACCCAAATGCAAAGGAATATACATATATCTCAGCTCCTCATGGAACTTTCTCTAAAATTGACCACATAATTGGTCATAAAGCAAATATCAATAGGTACAAAAAATGAAAATAATCCCTTGTAACATATCAGATCACGAGGGCCTAAAGTTAGAGTTCAACAACATCAATAATCAAAGAAAGCCTACCAACTCATGGAAACTAAACACCACTCAGTTGAACCATCTCTGGGTTAAGGAAGAAATTAAGAAAGAAATCAAAGTCTTCCTAGAATTTAATGAAAATGAATCCACAACATATCCAAACTTGTGGGACACAATGAAAGCAGTCTTAAGAGGAAAATTCATAGCGCTAGATGCCTACATGAAAAAAACAGAGAAATTTCACACTAGTAGATACTTAAAAACTCAGCTGAAAGCCTTAGAACAATTAGAAGCGAACTCACCTAGAAGGAGTAGATGGCAGGAAATAATCAAACTTAGAGCTGAAATCAATACAATTGAAACAAAAAGAACAATACAAAGAATCAGTGAATCTAAGAGTAGATTCTGTGAAAGTCAACAAGATAGATAAGCCAAACTAATCAAAAAAACAGAGAAAGTGTGTTCAAACCAACAAAATCAGAAATGAAAAGAGGGACATAGCAACAGACCCCCAGGAAATACAGAGAATTATTAGATCACACTTTGAAAATCTGTATTCCACAAAAATGGAAAACCTCAAAGAAATGGACAGCTTTCTGGACAGGTACCATCTACCAAAATTAAATGAAGATCAGATTAGATACCTAAACAGGCCTATAACCCTTAAGAAAATTGAAGCTGTCATTAAAAGCCTCCCAAAAATAAAAGCCCTGGTCCAGATTGTTTCAATGCCGAATTCTACCAGACATTCAAAGAAGAATTACTACCATTACTCCTCAAAGTATTTCACACAGTAGAAATTGAAGGAATATTGCCAAATTTCTTCTATGAGGCCACAATTACCCTAATACCCAAGCCACTCAAAGACACAACAAAGGAGAATTATAAACCAATTTCCCCCATAAATATTGATGCTAAAATTCTCAACAAAATTTTAGCAAACTGTATACAACAATGTATAAAAAATATCATCCAACATGACCAAGTAGGCTTCATTCCAGAAATGCAGGGCTGGTTTAACATACGAAAAACCATAAAGGTTATCCATCATATAAACAAATTAAAGGAACAAAACCACATGTTCATATGCTTAGATGCAGAAAAAGCCTTTGACAAAATCCAACACTCCTTTATGATTAAAGCCCTGGAAAGGTCAGGAAAACAGGGAAAATATCTAAATATAATAAAGGCAACTTACAAGAAGCCGACAGCCAATATCAAACTTAATGGAGGAAAAACTCAAAGGAATCCCACTAAAATCAGGAAGTAGACAAGTATGTCCGCTCTCCCCTTATCTATTCAATATAGTTCTCGAAGTTTTAGCTAAAGCAATAAGAGAACGAAAGGAGATTAAGGGGATAAAAATTGGAAAAGAAGAAGTGAAGCTATCTCTATTTGCAGAAGATATGATTGTATACATAAGTGATCCACAAAATTCTTCCAAGGAACTGCTACAGCTGATAAATACCTTCAGCAATGTAGCAGGATACAAGATTAACTCAAAGAAATCAGTAGCCCTTCTATACACTAAAGATAGAAGAGCTGAAAAAGAAATAAGGGAAACATTACCCTTCATTATAGCAGCAAATAGTATTTAATGCCTTGAAGTAACTATAACCAAAGAAGTAACAGGCCTATTTGACAAAAATTTTAAATCACTGCAGAAAGAAACTGAAGAGGATATCAGAAAATGGAAAGCTCTCCCATGTTCCTGGATAGGTAGGGTCAACACAGTAAAAATGGCAATTCTACCAAAGGAATCTACAGATTCAATGCATTGCCCATCAAAATACCAACACAATATTTTTGGACCTTGTAAGAAAAAAGCTCAGTTTCATTTGGAATAACAGGAAAGCCAGGATTTCCAAAACAATTTTACTCAACAACAGAACCTCAGAAGGTACCACCATCCCTGATTTCAAGTTATACTATAGAGCTACAATAATAAAAACAGCCTGGTACTGGCATAAAAACAGACTTGTGGACCAATGGAATAGAATTGAGGATCCAGACATTAACTCAAAAACCAATGAACACCTGATCTTTGACAAAGAGGCCCCAAAATAGTCAATGGAAAAAGTTAGTATATTTAACAAATGGGGTTGGTATAGTGTTGTAGTAAGTTTTTCCAGGGCCATTTTGGTCCCTGGAGGTTTGTGACCTGGCACGCGGTGGTGGTTAGAACCTGTTTCATGCACCTCGGCTTTTGTCCCCCAAAGAAATGAACCACACGCTTATATCCTTCAATCTTTTTGGCCCATATCTTAAGCACATTACTACCTAGCTCTTTCATCTTAATTCAACACATTTCCATTTATCTTTCCACCACGTGGCCCACAGCCCATGGCTCACCTGTATTCCTACATGCTGCTCCTGTGGGGGATGGATGGAGACTTACTTAACTCCACTCTGCTTCTCCTACCTGGCTGCCTCTGGTTCTCCATCCACTTCTACAGTGCCGTGCATGGGCCAAAACAGCTACTTTATTTACATCATACAGAAAACATTCTACCACATTTCTTCTTTTCTGTCTAATTAAAAAGGAAGGTTTCAATTTCCCTAGAGCAAAATTACATACAGAACAGCTCTCAAGTAGGAATTACACTCATAATATGCAGTCTATTTGTATTCACATAATTAAAGAGAATATTCCATTATCTACCTTATCCTTGTGAGTCTAAAGTTTCATTTCTAATATACCTTTTAAACTAAAAAGAAGTATACCTACAATTACTAAACCTTCAACCACATCAAAGACCACAGATGGATATATTATTATGCAAATAAACAGGAAGTGCAAGCAACTTCCAAAGTCTAGAAAATGACAGAGATGACATCTGTCTGCCTGGACAGTCACCCAAAATTCCTTTGTAACTTTGGGGCATCCATCTTCAGCCTATATGGCCCAAAGTCTCTGGTATACCTTTCAGTGATGCAGGAAATCTGACACAGTCCATCAGTCGCTTCTCCTTGTGTCCTGAAGAATGTCTGGCAATGTTTTCTGCAAAGCAGGAACCTGAAGGACCATCTTGGCTTGTTCTGGCCACATTCAGAGGTCACTTTCCTATGGAGCCTGCATGTCCAGTTTATACAGCATATTGTCAAGCAGTCAATACCAGAACAGTTTCTTATCCAGTGGCTAACTGTTGCCACACAGTAAATTCCACATGAAGTTTCTTCAGTGCCCATCATTTTCCTGAAATACATTGGTGCTGCCTGTCTCACTGTCCAGAAAAGTCTTTAAGTTCTTAAAATAATTTAAATGCCATATTCTGCATGTCTTTGAAGTGTTTGAAGACTACCTATCTAATTGAAATAAATCTTTGTATACCTATAAAAACCTAACTAACATGACTATAAGTTTGGTTATCATAGATGACTATTAATCTGCATTTCGCAATTACACATTACAATTTTAAATGAGTTACATCAGCATCATACCTTAATCAACAGTAGAACAATACATATAGCATAACAAAATTGACATTAATTTATTATCAATGAATCAAGCTCCATTTATTGTTTCTTATCATTCCTATATCATATCCTTCCCTCCTTTTTTGAGATTACCTATGACTATTAACCATTTATAATGAAAACAAACATTAATAAGTAATATTTTGGGGAAATTGGACAAAGTTTTCTTTCTTTTACTGCTTCATGCTGTCAAAGGACGTTGATGTCATGGGGTTTTGAAGCTGGATCATCTCTCTCTCTCTGAAGCTTATGCATATTTTACATACATTGTACCCTATTTGGAGTTTTTGTGAGTCTAAATCTGTCCTATTGAGAATTCTTAATCATTTTCTAATTCAAAGAACTTTTAAAATGTGGGTATCACTTTAATTGCTGACTCCGCCCCTTTTGGCTGTGTTTCAATGTGGCAGAGGAGCTCCCTGCTGGCAACCAGAGCAGTGGATTCAGAAAATCCTGCTACCAGAAAAACCTTTTCTAATTCTGTTTCCTTTCTGTTCAATATAAACAGAAACCTTAAATCAATCACACTTATGCCAAGCCTTTAGCGAAATGTATGAGTTTAAGCTGTGTGCCATGGATGCGTCATTTTTTAATTCCTGCCTGAACACCATGCTGTCTCTGTACCATAAATCAATTCAAATACGAAATTCAGAAAGCCGCTTTTAAGCTTTTTAAACTTTCTGAGGCTTCATGCTGGTGTTCTGCCCAACGTTCGGAAGCCATATGTTGTAGTAAGTTTTTCCCGGGTCGTTTTGGTCCTGGGAGGTTTGTGACCTGGCGTGTTTGGCAGGTGTTGGAACCTGGTTCATGCACCTCGGCTTTTGTCCCCCAAAGAAATGAATCACACGCTTATATCCTTCAATCTTTTTGGCCCATATCTTAAGCACATTACTAGCTAGCTCTTTCATCTTAATTCAACACATTTCCATTTATTTTTCCACCACGTGGCCCACAGCCCATGGCTCACCTGTATTCCTACATGCTGCTCCTGTGAGGGATGGATGGAGACTTACTTAACTCCACTCTGCTTCTCCTACCTGGCTGCCTCTGATTCTCCACCCACTTCTACGGTGCCGTGCATGGGCCAAAACAGCTACTTTATTTACATCATACAGAAAACATTCTACCACACCATAGATGGATGGAAGTGTGTAGAAAAATGCAAATAGATCCAAGCCTGTCACCCTGCACAAAACTCAAATCCAAGTGGATCAAAGACCTCAACATAAACCCAGCCACTTTAAACTTGATAGAAAAGAAAATGGGAAATACACTTCTTTGAATTGGCACAGGCAACAACTACCTAAATATAACTCCAGTGGCACAGACACTAATAACAACAATCAATAAGTGGGATCTCCTGAAGCTAAGAAGCTTCTGTAAAGTCAAGAACACTGTCAATAGGACAAAACGACAGCCTAAAAAATGGGAAAAGATTTTCACCAACCCTACAAGTGATAGAGGACTCATCTCTAAGATAAATAAAGAACTCAAGAATCTAGAACCCAAAACCTTGAATAACCCAATCAAAAAATGGGGTTCAGATCAAAAAAGGGAATTCTCAGCAGAAGAATTACAAATGGCTGAAAGGCACCTGAAAAAGTGCTCATCATCTTTAGCCATCAGAGAAATGCAAATCAAAACAACTTTGAGATACCATCTGACACCTGTCAGATTGGCTAAAATAAAAGACACAGAGGACAGCCTATGCTGGAGAGGGTGTGGAGCAAGGGGAACACTCCTCCATTGTTGGTGGGAGTGTAAGCTTGTTCAGCCACTCTGGAATGCAGTATGGCGGTTTCTCAAAAAACTGAGGTTCAGTCTCCCCAAGGACCCAGCAATACCACTTCTGGGTGTACCCTAAAGGTGCACAGTCACACTCCAAAGGCATTAGCTCAACTATGTTCATAGCAGCAGTATTTGTAATAGCAGGAACCTGGAAACAGCCTAGATGTCCCTCAATTGAAGAATGGATTAACAAACTTTACATCTACACAATGGAATACTACTCAGCAGTAAGAAAAATGATATCCAAAAATTTGCAGGCAAATGGATGGATTTGGAGAATATCCTACTGAGTGAGGTATCACAAACTCAGAAAGATAAGCAGGGGATGAACTCACTCATTAGTGGACTCTAAACAAACAAACAAACAAACAAACAAGAAAAAAGCAAAGCATTCCCAAGCAGCAAACCACAACCACTGAACAGCTTGGGATCAGAAACACCCTGGACTGACACCTTGGATCCCACTCCCCCTAGAGGAACACCTGACTCACTCTTGAGGGAGGGGGGAGAAAACTGGATCTGCCAGGAGTGGAGACTGAACTAAGCAATATTGGTGCAGTGGGACCATGGGGCTGCCCGCAGCCTGCCCAGGGATGGGATGGGGATTTGTGAAGAATGAAGAATGACCTGATGTGGTGGGAGGGGGTAGGGACCTTGAATAAGAATATACAAGGTTGTAAAGTTTGACTTCTTTGTTCATAATAATAATAATAATAATAATAATAAAATAAAATAATATCTTAGAATGAAACATAGAGTATTAACATTCAAAATATGAGGAAAGAATGAGACAATTAAGTGACTATGGTGTGACCATATTTCCTGACTCCATTTTGTATCTAAGATGCTTTTCAGCCCTCTACCCTACAAAGGCCATATCTACCTTGGTAGTACATGACCCTGACCATGCCCCAGATGTATTAACCATAATACTTATTTTTTAACTCAGAATTAATCCTCAAGTTGTGTTTAAAATAGCTACTATTATTGACCTCCCCTGAAAAAGTTACAATGTCTCTAAACCCAATCCTTATCTGCCACTAATGTAACTGTAGGGTTGGTGGATTTCACCTTTGAAATGCTATATCTTCAACACCAAGAGACTCGGAGGAATTAGCTCTCTGTCACTGGCTAAAATGAAAAAACTCTTACACTATAATTGGCCTGCCTAATTAGTCTGGTGGTCTTTATTTTTAATTTTGGAAACTACAGTGAGATTATTTCATGCACACAGATCTCAGTCTAACTTCAAATCTCCACAGCCAGTTTTCTAACATCACCTGAAAACATTTCAGGTCCTTGTTCCTCTCAGTGAGAATGAAAAGGGAACACAGTGATTGGTGTGTTTCCAGACATCAAAATGAATGTTTCCTTTTGACAGTCTTAGAAAGTAGATCTGTCTACTGAATTCAGTTCTGGTTAAGTACAATTTTGGTGAGAATCTTCTTGTGGAGTAGAAAAATAGACCTCTTGGATAACTTTCTTCTTTCCCATGCAGATCATTTCATCAAAATGAAAGTCAACAAGACAATCAGAGAGGTTAAAGAAATAAAAATCAGCCATAGATAGGTTTGCGAGTATTTTATTAATGAGCTCTAAGAGATTTAGAGGTGATTCAAATATATTTCAATACATGAATAGATGTAATATAACCAACTAACATTATTCAATACTGAAAATAAAGAAGGTGTCAAGTCACAGAAAGACAGAAAAGAAAGCACCAAAAGAAAAGGGGGAATTTTTGTCATAATTCAATTCAATTATTTAAATGATTTTTATTGAAATCTAGATATATTCCTAATTTCCTATTTAGGTTTTGTATATACTCACAGCACACAAACACACACACACACACACACTCATAGACATTTTTAGAATTTTTCTTTTTTCTCACTCAAGTATTACATTTGCAAATGTATTTTTACACAAAATTGATTTCTAAAAAATATGTGTATTTAAGGCAGGAATCCCCTATGCATTGTGAAGCTTAAATCTAACTTTAATCTAAGAAGGAATATGGGAGATCAATAAAATGTATTTTCAATCTGAAATTTTATTCTTACATAAAAAAATTTGCTTTCTTAACCACTTTCTTAAATGCGTTGCTGACTTCCTTGTTCCTCAGGCTGTAGACCAAAGGGTTCAGTGTGGGAATGATCATAGTGTAGAACATAGATGCTATTTTATCTGCATCCATGGAATGATTGGAGCTAGGTTGTAAGTACATGAAAATGACAGTGCTATAAAATATGGAGACTGTGATGAGGTGGGAGGCACAGGTGGACAAAGCCTTTTGATGACCCCTATCTGACTTCATCTTCAAAACGGTAATAAATATGGAAAAATAGGAAACTAAGATAATCATAACAGCAAAGAAAACATTGAAGGTTGACAAAAATACAAGAATCACTTCACTAAGATGTATATCAGAGCAAGATAAAGCCATGACTGCTGGAACATCACAGAAAAAGTGATGGACCACATTGGATTTGCCAAAAGAGAAGCTGAATATGTCCCCAACATGGAAAATGGCATTCAGGAAACCACAGATATAACAGCCAATGTTCATGCTAGTACAAACACTTGTTGGTATCTTGGTGGAATAATGCAGGGGCTTACACACTGCTACATAGCGGTCATAGGCCATTGATGCTAAGAGGTAATTTTCCCCAGTGGCAAAGCCTATGAAAAAAAACATCTGTATAGCACAGGCATTATAGGAAACTACCTTCGAGGTGATGAAAAACTCAGAAATGACTGTGGGAGTGACGGCTGAGGAGTAACCCAAGTCTACAAGAGACAGGTTACAGAGGAAAAAGTACATGGGTGTGTGGAGACGAGAGTCCATAATGACCAACATGATTATTCCCAGGTTTCCAACCACATCAATGAGATAAATGACAGTAAACATGATAAAAAGGGGGACCTTCAGACCTGGGTCATTGGTCAGTCCAAGGAGGATGAACTCTGTCACTTTAGTACAATTCTCCATCAATTTTTTGAGAGCCAGTGGATGCCCTGCAGAAATGAGAATTAAAGGAAAAAGATAACGATAAATGAAAATAGACTAGTTTCAAATAAAAAATATGATGAGTTATCATGACATTCAAGTTATAAAGAATATTATGTACTTCATGGTGCAGAGAATATGAAGAAAATGGGACTATGGAGGAAATATGCACTGTGTATTGTAAATTACTATCTACTCTAAAAGAGGCTATTGTATAGGTTCCTCAAAAAATGCACAATTGTACAAAGGGAATTTGCAAGCAGACAAAGAGGCAATAGAGAGACAGAGATTAAATAGATATTATAAGAATCAGAAAGAATCCTATACATAAATAAATTTTCAAAGAAAAAATTCAAATAAAGTTAAATTCCCCTCTGAGTATGAAGATAAAGGAAGAGTGGTAAGTCTGTCAGTAAGTTATCAAGTTATCTGCATGTCTATGTTCACTGCACAACATCTTAGAGATGAATCAAGCTAGCAACTGTTTCCTCAACAAAGGAGTAAATTTTATAGTAAATGATCAGTCCCCTGAAAAAATATACAAACATTATACAAACTGGTAATATACATGTTGTACTTACATATTTGTAAAAATGTAAATGTAAATACATGTGATTAACAATTAATGAAAAAAGAGATCATGAATCAAAAAAAAAAGAGAAAGAAGGAAAATGTGGGAGGGTTTGAAGAAAAGAAAAGAAAGGGAGAAATGATGGATTTATAATCTGAAAACCAAAAGAAATAACTTTTAAAAGTGGCATAGATACACATCAGAATATTATTCAGCTACAGAAAAATTAAATCTTACCATTTTCAGAAAAATAGATGAGCTGAAGTCTATGATAAATAAAATAAGCCAGACACAGAATGTCAAATACTTATTTACAGGTGGAAGTATTTTGGAAAAGTCTGTGCAACTACAGGATAGTAATTAAGCATTGGCTGGTTGGTAAATGGAAAGAGGATTTAGAGAATGCCTCAGTAATGAGAAACTGAAACAGTCAGAAGGAATAAGATCTAGTACTTTGTGGGGTGAAAGTAGTCCATAATGAACTGCTATATCTTTTATAAAAAAGAAAAAAGGAAGAAATTAGGGCTTCAAGTTCACTGTTGTTAGTGATCTAAATCGAGTTTTGTCTTCATAGTCCCAAATTCAGGTTTCCGGTTCATAATGACTTAATATGAGATATGCACAATAGACATCTGAAGGCAGAAGGGACAGAAGAGAGGTACGTAGCCAACAGAAACTGTTCTGAAGGAAAGATACAGCATTAGTCAGTATGAAGACTCTGGGAAAAGTTGTCCATTGGTCCATACTACTTTGGCAACATTGCTTCCACTCCAACATATTATAGTCTCACTTATTCCATCTTTAAAATAAGTTGTCATAACTAAATAGGACATTTTAAACTACAAATTAAAAAACAAGAGTTATGTATAGTATTTGAAATAAAGATCTCTGTGTTGTGTTGACAACTTGTGTGGTTCTATGTGTGAGTACCTTCTGGAAGTCTGTAATTTGGCTATTACTGCTCTCACCACTGCTCCTCTCTCACACAAATGATTCACTGCTCTGGGAAACACTCCTATTGAACTTTTTACTCAAAATTCATATAGCCTAGTGTGAAAGAATATAATTGAACTCAGTTTATTTTAGAATAATGATACTGCAGTTGGATATAAACTGTGAGAATTTCAAGTGCATAGTTCATGCAACATCTTTAATCCATAAATCTGTCTTGATAAAAATAAATCTCTATTTCTAAAATTATTAATTTACTTAGTTATTTACAGTGTTTTAAATTAGAAAAAGGCATGCATCCATTGACATCAGTTCCCTACAATCTGTCTACAGGGCCTTTCTAAGTTTAGATTTAAAAAAAAAAACATATTTTACAAATTCCGACTCCTAGATGAAGAGCTTTAAGAAATTAGTGGCTCAAGCTATACTATAGAGCTACAGTAATAAAAACAGCCTGGTACTGGCATAAAAACAGACTTGTGGACCAATGGAATAGAACTGAGGATCCAGACATTAACCCAAAAACCTATGAACACCTGATTTTTGACAAAGAGGCCCAAAACATTCAATGGAAAAATGATAGTATATTTAACAAATGGTGTTGGCATAACTGGAAAGAAGTGTGTAGAAAAATGCAAATAGATCCGAGCCTGTCACCCTGCACAAAACTCAAATCCAAGTGGATCAAAGACCTCAACTTAACCCCAACCACTTTGAACTTGATAGAAAAGAAAGTGGGAAATACACTTCTACAAATTGGCGCACCACTTCCTAAATACAACACCAGTGGCACAGGCACTAAGACCAACAATCAATAAGCGGGATCTCCTGAAGCTGGGAAGCTTCTGCAAAGCCAAGGACACTGTCAATAGGACAAAACGTAAGCCTACAGAATGGGAAAAGATTTTCACCAACCCTACAAGTGATAGAGGACTGATCTCTAAGGTATATAAAGAGCTCAAGAATTTAGATCCCAAAACCTTAAATAACCCTATCAAAAAATGGGGTTCAGATCTAAAAAGGGAATTCTCAGCAGAGGAACTACGAATGACTGAAAGGAACCTGAAAAAGTGCTCTTCATCTTTAGCCATGAGAGAAATGCAAATCAAAACAACTTTGAGATACCACCTAACACCTGTTAGATTGGCTAAGATAAAAGGCACAGATGACAGCCTATGCTGGAGAGGATGCGGAGCAAGGGGAACACTCCTCCATTGTTGGTGGGATTGTAAGCTTGTTCAGCCACTTTGGAATACAATATGGAGGTTTCTCAGAAAATTGAGAATCAATC
>PVIH01015079.1:0-51002 GCA_004025045.1 Sigmodon hispidus
AAAAAAAAAAAAAAGAGAGAGAGAGAGGGGACTTACACCAGACACTGCCTGGAATCCCACAGAAGTTAAAGAGGAATGATTGTAGGAGCCGAGCTAGCAAAGATAACATAAGAGCACAGCCCAGAGAATTAAAGGAAGACTCGCAAGGGCTCAAATACCGAGGGAGGCTACAAACATGAAGCTGGTATGGTCTGAGCTAGGTCCTCTGCAGGTATGTTATAGTTGTGTTGCTTAATTATTTGTGGAATTCCAAACCATGGGAGTGGGGTGTGTCTTTGACTCTTTTGACTTCTCTTGGGACCCTTTGCTCTTACTGAATTGCCTCCTCCAGCCTTGATATGATAGACTGTGACTAGACTTACTGTAACTTCTTCTACAATGTTCAGTTGATGTTACAAGAAGGCCTGCCCTTTACTGACAGGAAACAAGTGAAGAGCAGGTCTAGAGGAATGGGAAGGTATGTGGAGAAACTGGGAGGAGTCAGGTGAATTGTCAGGGTGTCATGGATGAGAGGATAGAAAGAAAGAAATTAAAACAAATAAATAGATAAAAGCATTAATCTTCTAATTTTTAATAGTATTAATGATTTTTGCAATTAATTAAAATAATTATATTATCCATATTTCTAGTACAGTGTCATAAACAATGATATGCTCCAATCAAAAATTGATTGATTTAGTTTTTAGACTCTGATACTCACAAATTACTCTCCTCATTCTAGTTTTAGATCAATCACAACCAAGTTCTAAAATTTGAATTTGTCATTCAAGGTATTCCTTCTTTGCATCAAAATTGCCTTTGACATTATTAATAATCATTCTGAATATTTTCCTTTTCATTATCTCAGCAGTCCATTCAAGAACCAAGCAGTGATTTCACAGACTGCATGCTGGAAATCTGTATTATTTTCATTAGCCAATCTTCACACATTTCTGCACAAACCTTTCTACAAACTCACATCCAATATAAAGAACCCTCCAGGCCTCAAAAGCAATATAAGCACTATGTTTGCCTTGCTTTCCTCGACATAGAAGTTTTTTACATTGTTATCAGTCAAATACCACTTCAGAATCACCATCCTCCAGTCTCAGTCTCTCCTAAGTTCACAAAGCATGCTTTTACCTTTGCACATCTCCAAATGTCCTGCCATTATTATTATTTGTTCTTATTCTTTACTGACTCAATTTTAGCTACAACTGTCTAATGTGAGATTGGTGTCTTCCCTGTGACAGATTATAACTTGTCTCTGACCTCATGGAGAATTTCTTTGAAGACACTCCACACTTGCAGATACAAAAGCTATGAAACTTAAGTCTCCTTATATAAAAAAGCAATATTCCTCATGCAACCTATGTAAATCATCTCAAAGACATTAGAGATTAACTATGATGTATATTACAATGTATATACTGTATTGGTGAGAATTGTGATATACTGTTAGGGAATAATAACAGGAAATGGATTCTCAGTACTTTCTCAGCACAAACCTCAGTCCATTCTCTGTACAGTCCCAGTATCCCCCAGTCTGTGCTGTTGATCAACATTTCTTTGAATTATAGAATGGGAAGGTGAAGAATCAGGGATGATTATCCTCAACTCTTCTAATATGTAAACCTGTTCCCACTAAACATATCCCCTTTGCTATAACACCACAGTATGTAATCTTAGTTTGTAATTTGTCCCCTTTTTGAGTACATCATGGTATTTTGACTAATTAATTAAAAATCTATGCATAGGAAAGCTACTGATTTTTAATGTGATTTTTAACTATGGATATTCTGATTGGCAATTAGGCTGTATTTCCTGGTGTCAAAATTAAGGGTTTAATAGATTCAGAGAGAAATCTTGTATTAATTCTTACCAATTTTTAATGTATCATGTATTTTCAGCTCATAGATATTGTTAGTCATAGCAAAGAATAATTTTTGTGGGAAAGCAGCTTAAGGAAATTAGTATTTCTTTCTTGCATTAAATAAGAGTATGATAATCAGGCTTAAAAAAAATGACATGTTTTGCTCATTAGCTGAATGAATGTGGAAAATGACTCATCAGTTCATAAATGTGTCATGATGCTGTCTTTGGTGTTAGCTATCAGTGAGATCTAACTTAGTGGAATCATAGCAGGAGGATCAAAAGATTATAGAAAATTGATGAAAAAATGACTTGACAATATTTTAAGTTTGTTATTCTTTGGCAAAACAATGTAGTCAGCCAATTGCTGAATTCTCAGCATGCTGTTGGCCTCTTTGAATTATATTCCATTTGTAGAAACATGATGAGATTTTGTTCTACATGGAAAGGACAGAAGGTTTACCAGCTTGAACTGGTTTCTCCCTGAAAAACTGTCCAGCACCCCACTGATGCTAAATGTGTCATTAACCTTCTACCTGGGGTGTTTATTACCTTAACCTAGACAATATTCACAAATGCCCTTATTCACATAATGAGGGCAAGGCAACAATCAATGTCTGCTGTGTTTTCTCATTTGTTAAAGTGCAACTGCTCTTGAAAATCAAAACCTAGTTGGAAACAAGAGCTTCACCATCTCTAAAGATCAGTACTTATCTTTCTCAAATGTAAAAAGTTGTAAATAAATTGATTGTCCTATAATTCATAGTACAAGGATACTATTGTACTATGTATTTTCTGTTGAAACAGAAAAAGGGTACTGTGCATTTCAATAAACTATGTGCACATAAGGCATGATCTCCCATGAGAATGCAGAGTATATGGTTGTACTAAGTAAAAAGAACTTCAAAGTTTTCATTCTTTACTTTGAGAATGGATAATCTTTACAAATTCCAAATTAGACTTTCAGTTAGAACTTTGAGCCCAATGGATCTCCTGAAATATATTCAAGAAACTCCTAATGTTCTTCAAAATTATAGATGTCTCAATATAATCACATCTAAAACAAAATTTAAAACTACAGGATTACTCTAATTTTATGAGTTTTTTGCTATTTGTGTGTTTCGGTACTTTGTATTTATTCTATTTTCTTTTATTATTTAATTTTTGATACCAAGCACAGTTTCCCCTCCCTTTACTCAACCCCTCCCAATTTCCTTCTATTTTCTCACCCTGATCCACTCCTCAGAAAGGGTAAGACCTCCCATGTGATAGTCAACAGATAATGGCAAAACAAGTTAAGGCAGGACCAAGCTCCTTCTCCCAAAATCTAAGCTGAACAAGGTATCTCACCATAGAAAACAGGTGTCAAAAAGTCAACTAATGTTTCAAGTATAGAACTTGGTCTCACTGCTACAGGTCACACAAACAGACCAAGCTATACAACTATCAATCACAAGCAGAGAGCATAGGCTGGTTCCATGCAGGCTCCAAGCTAATGGTCTAGAGTACCTGATCTCCCACAAGCCTAGGTCACATTTCTGTAGGTTTTCCCATCATGATCTTGACCCTTTTGCTCATATAATTGTTCATCCCTCTCTGCCACTTGACTCCTAGAAATAGGTCCAGATTGCTGTGGATCTTCTGTTTCCATTAAATAATGAATGAACATTCTATCATGACAATTGGAGTACTACCAACCTAATTATAAGAGAAGTCCCATTCAGACACCCACTCCACTCTTTCTAGGAACCTTAGTTCGAGTCATCCTTGTGGAATCCTGAGAGATTTTTGATACTAGACTTCTGCCTAACCCCCTAATGGCCCCATCCATCAAGATATCTCTTTCATTTCTCTCCCTCTCTGTCCCCTCCTACAACTCAACCTTCCTGATCCCTCATAATCTATTTTTTAATCATATTTCTGTTAGTGGTATTTCAAAGAGGAAGAATGCTTTCATGTCATAATCATATGTCAATGGAATGGGTTCAATACTATCTGTACCTCTTACAGTTCTCAGTGATTTCATTTTGGGAGAAAAATATCGGATCTACATATACTATTAGAAAAAGAAAGGTCTTATTAAAGTTTTATAAGTCATTGTACTTATAAACGTCCTCACTCTAAATATTGATTTGAGTGCTGCCATTTGAAAAACATACATTTTGCATTTTATTATTGAAAATAAATTTTTTCATGCAATATATTCTGATTAAACTTTTATACCATTAATAACTTTGCTTTGCTTGTAAATAAGTATATCCAATTCAAAATTTTTATAGTACTGTAAGGACTTATTTACAATAATTTTAAAACTTTGTTTTAAAGATTATTTGAGGAATTTAGGAAATATTGGAAGGCCTAGGAGTCAGAAGCATTGCTTTAAGAAACTTAGATTCAGAGGTGAGCAGATTCTAGCACCTGGACCACCTATCCAGAGAGTCCCTCTCTAGGACCAGGAACAATCCCTAGGTTCTGATCTTAGACTTTTCTATCAGACAGGAGCTAGGGTTTGGCTGTGAGGGGCTCCTCCAGTGAAACCTAAAAGAGGGGACCTAGCATGGCTGTGTCCTGCCTATAGGGTGAACTGTGTCATCAAAGAAGGACTGAGGCCTTTGAAATTCAGACATCCATCCAGAGCAGATTCCTGCACCTGGACCATTTATCTGCAGAGACCCTCTCTGGGCAGGTGGTAAATCCCTAGGGACTGATCTAAGACTATCACTAGTAGACAGGAACTAGGGTTTGGCTGTGAGGCTCTGCTACAGTGACACCTAAAAGAAGAGACCTAGCATGGCCAAGCCCCACCTCCAGGGTAAACTGGATCATAGGAGAAGGACTGAGGATTTGAAATTCAGATACCTGTCCAGAACAGAGTCAAAGATCAAGCAGACCACTCGCTCAGAGGAGACAGGGGACACACAAGCCCACGTGCCACAACTAACTAGGAGCTGCCTAATCATGAACCAGTGAAGCCATGGACATATGCCAATGCAAAAATACATATAACAATATAAAGAACAACAAGGTAACACCAGAAGAAACTGGTGGATCTACAACTACAAGACCTGAACAAAGCAATGAAGGGGAAACAGAAGGAAATGACAAAAAACCCAACTTCGTGAAGATTAATAAAGCCTTCTAAGAAGATATAAAAAATTCCCTTAAAGAAATAAAAGTAAATACAAACAAAAAATTGAAAGAGATGAAGAAAAAAACCTTGGAAAAAAAAACAAGAAAAGGTAAACCAAAAAATGAAAAAAGAAATCCCATGAAGCAATAAAAAAGACACAAAATGAGGCAAAGGTGAAAATAGAAAATCTGAAGAAAAGAGCTGGAACTACAGACACAAGTATAACCAAAAGAAACCAACAGATGGAAGAGAGATCTCTAGAGTAGAATACTCAATAGTAGAAATAGATACATCAGTCAAATAAAATACTAAAACCAAAAAAGCCATAACACAAAATGTTCAGCAAATCTGGGACACCATGAAAAGACCTAACCTGAGAGTAATAGGAATAAAAGAAGAAGAATACCACCAGCTCAAAGGCACTAATAACATATTCAATAAAATCATAGAAGAAATCATCCTATCTTAAAGAAGGAAATGCTGATAAATGTAAAAGAAGTCTGCTTGACACACAATAATCAAATCACAAAACATACAGAACAAACAAAAATTTTAAGAGCTACAACAGAAAAGGGCCAACTTACCTATAAAGGAAGACCCATCAGAATAACTCTTGACTATTCAATGTAAACAAGGAAAGCAAGAATGGCTTGGTCAGAAGTTATACAGACACTAAAAGAGCATGGTTGCCAACATAGACTACTATAACAGCAAAATTATCAATCACAACAGGTAGAGTAAACAAGATGTTTCATGATAAAGACTGAAACAATACCTATCTACCAATCCAGCACTACAGAAAGCATTAGAAGGAAAACTCCAATCTAAGGACCCCAGGTACACCCATGAAATTACAAACAATCAATAATCCCACAGAATTCCTCAGAGAAAGGAAATACAAACAAGTTCCCACCAAAAATAGCAGGAAATATCAATCAGTGGTCACTAATATCCCTTAATATCAATGGACCCAACTCTCCTATAAAAAGACACACACTGACAAGATGGTAACAACAACAAAAGCCATCCTTCTGTTGCCTACAAGAAACACACCTCAAACCACAAAGACAGACACAGGCTAAGAGTAAAGGGTTGGGAAAATTTCCAGTCAAATGGTCCTAAGAAACAAGCTGGAGTTCACATCCTAATATCTAACAAAGTAGACTTTAAGCAAAAAGCAATTAAAAGGGACCACGGTGACTATTGCTTATTCATCACAGGAAAAATTGGTCAAGAGGAAATTTCAATCCTGAATATTCATGCCGCTAACATAAGGGCACCTACCTATGTAAAAGAAACACTTATAATACTCAAATTCCACATAAATTCTCACACCCTAATAGTGGGAGACTTCAATACCCCACTTTCAACCCTGGATAGGTCAACCAAACAAAGACTCAACGAAGAAATAAGGTGTCTAATAGAGAATATGATGCAAATGGATTTAATAGATATCTACAGAAGTTTCCACCCAAATGCAAAGGAATATACATATTTCTCAGTTCCTCATGGAACTTTCTCTAAAATTGACCACATAAAGCAAATATCAACAGATACAAAAAAATGAAAATAATCCCTTGTAACATATTGGACCACCAGGGCATAAAGTTAGGCCTAAAGTTAGAGTTTAACAACATCAAAAATCAAAGAAAGTCTACCAACTCATGGAAACTAAACTTCATTCAGCTGAACCATCTCTGGGTCAAGGAAGAAATTAAGAAAGAAATCAAAGTCTTCCTAGAATTTAATGAAAATGAACCCACAACATATCCAAACTTGTGGGACACAATGAAAGCTGTCTTGAGAGGAAAATTCATAGCGCTAGATGCCTATATGAAAAACCTAGAGAAATCCCACACTAGAGGACTAACAGCTCAACTGAAAGCCTTAGAACAATTAGAAACAAACTCACCTAGAAAGAGTAGATGGCAGTAAATAATCAAACTTAGAGATGAAATAAATACAATTGAAACAAAAAGAACAATACAAAGAATCAATGAATCTAAGAGTTGGTTCTTTGAGAAAGTAAACAAGATAGATAAGCCCTTATACACATAATCAAAAAGCAGAGAGAGAGTGTTCAAATCAACAAAATCAGAAATTAAAAGAGTGGTATAACAACAGACCCCCAGGAAATCCAGAGAATTATCAGATCATACTTTGAAAATCTGTATTTCACAAAAATGAAAAACCTAGAAGAATTGGACAGCTTTCTGGACAGGTACTATTTACCAAAATTTAATAAAGAGCAGATTAATTACCTAAAAAGGCCTATAACCCTTAAGGGAATTGAAGCTCTCATTAAAAGCCTCCCCAAAAATAAAAGCCCTGGTCCAGATGGTTTCAGTGCAGAATTCTACCAGACATTCAAAGAATAATTACTACCATTACTCTTCAAATGATTTCACACAGTAGAAACTGTAGGAATATTGCCAAATTCCTTTTATGAGGCCACAATTACCCTAATACCCAAGACACAACAAAGAAGGAGCTGGACAGATGGCTCAAGGGTTAAGAGCATTGAACACTCTTCCAGAGAACCAGAGTTCAATTCCCACTACCCACATGGCAGCTCACAACTGTCTGTAGTTCCAGTTCCCAGTTCCAGTCAAACACCAAGACAAATAAAAAAAATAAATTTAAAAATGTTAAAAAAAAGAATTACAGACCAATTTCCCTCATGAATATTTATGCTAAAATTCTCAACCAAATTTTAGCAAACCTTTTACAACAATATATAAAAAATATCACCCACCATGACCAAGTAGGCTTCATCACAGAAATGCAGGGCTGGTTTAACATATGAAAAACCGTAAATTTTTTCAATCATATAAACAAACTAGAGGAAGAAAACCACACGATCATATCCTTAGATACTGAAAAAGCCTTTGAAAAAAATCCAACACTTCTTTATGATAAAAGCCCTGGAGAAATCAGGAATACTGGGAGAATACCTAAATATAATAAAGGCAATTCATCAGAAGCCGACAGCCAGCATCAAACTTAATGGAGAAAAACTCAAATCAATCCCACTAAAATCAGGAACTAGCAAGGATGTCCTCTCTCCCCTTATCTATTCAATATAGTTCTCGAAGTTTTAGCTAACGCATTAAGAGAACGAAAGGAGATTAAGGAGATACAAATTGGAAAAGAAGAAGTGAAACTATCTCTATTTGGAGATGATATGATAGTATACATAAGTGACCCAGAAATTTCTTCCAAGGAACTTCTAGGGCTGATAAACACCTTCAGCAATGTAGCAGCATACAAGATTAACTCAAAGAAATCAGTAGTTCTTCTATACACTAAAGATCGAAGGGCTGAAAAAGAAATAAGGAAATCATTACCCTTTATAATTGCTGCAAATAGTATTAAATACCTTGGAGTAACTATAACTAAGAGAGTAACACATCTATTTGACAAAAAAATTGTTTAATTTAAAAGCTATTTTTTTAATTTAACAAATAAAGAAATTGAAGAGGATATCAGAAAATGGAAAGATCACCCTTGTTCCTGGATAGGTAGAATCAACATAGTAAAAATGGCAATTCTACCAAATCCTACCAAAATAATCTACAGATTCAATACACTGCATATCAAAATCCCAACACAATATTTTTAAGAACTTGAAAGAACAATACTCTATTTCATTTGGAATAACAGGAAAGCCAGGATTGCCAAAACAATTTTATACAACAAAAGAACCTCAGGAGACATCACCATCCCTGACTTCAAGTTATATTACAGAGTGACATAAATAAAATCAGCCCTGTACTGGCATAAAAACAGACTTGTGGATCAATGGAATAAAATTGAGGATCCAGACATTAACCCAAAAACTTATGAACACCTGGTCTTCAACAAAGAGGCCCAAAATATTCAATGGAAAAAGAATAATATATTTAACAAATGGTGTTGGCATATCTGGATGCTAGTGTGTAGAAAAATGCAAATAGACCCAAGTCTGTCACCCTGCACAAAGCTCAAATCTAAGTGAATCAATGACCTCAACATAAACCCAGCCACTTTGAACTTGATAGAAAAGAAATTGGGAAATACACTTCTATGAATTGGCACAGGCGACTACTTCCTAAATATAACACCAGTGGCACAGACCTTAAGATCAACCATCAGGAAGTGGGATCTCCTGAAGCTAAGAAGGTTCTGTAAAGCCAAGGACACTTTCAATAGGACAAAACGACAGCCTACAGAATGGGAAAAGATTTTCACCAACCCTAAAAGTGAGAGAGGATTGATCTCTAAGATATATAAAGAACTTAAGAATCTAGAGCCCAAAACCTTGAATAACCCAATCATTAAATGGTGTTCAGAACTAAAAAGGGAAGTCTCAGCAGAAGAATTACGAATGACTGAAAGGCACCTGAAATAGTGATCATCATCTTTAGCTATCAGAGAAATGAAAATCAAAACACCTTTGAGATGCCACCTGACACCTGTTAGATTGGCTAAGATCAAAAACACAGATGACAACCTATGTTGGAGAGGATGCAGAGCAAAGAGATCACTCCTCCCTTGTTGGTGGGAGTGTAAGCTTGTTCAGCCACTCTGGAATGCAGTATGTTGGTTTCTCAGAAAACTGAGAATCAATCTCTTCAAGGACCCAGCAATATCACTTCTGGTTGTATACTCTAAAGATGCACAGTCGCACTTCAATGGCATTAGCTCAACTATGTTTATAGCAGCGTTATTTGTAATAGCAAGAACCTGGAAACAACCTAGATGCCCCTCAACTGAAGAATAGATTAACAAACTGTCATACATCTACACAATTGAGTACTACTCAGCTGTAGGAAAAAGTGATATCCTAAAATTTGCATGCAAATGGATGAATCTGGAGAATATTCTCCTGAGCAAGGCATCATAAACCCAGAAAGATAAGGAAGTAGGGGATATACTCACTCATTAGTGTACTCTTAACAAAAAAGGAGAAAGCAAAGCAACTCCAAGCTGCAAACCATAACCACTGAATAGCTTGGTGTCTGAAAAACCTTGGACAGGCACCTTGGATCCCACTCCTCCCTGGGGAACACCTAACCAAGTCTTGATGTTGGGGTGAGGACAGTGGATCTGCCAGGAGTCAGTGCTGAACTAAGTCATATTGGGACCTTGGGACCTCTTGCCCTTGGCGGGTAGGAAATAAGGAGATGTGGAGAAGGGAGTGTGAGTTGAAGTTGTGAGAGGTGAAAGGGAGCTTGAACAAGGATGTACACGGATAAAAAAATATGGCTTTATTAATAATAAAAAAGATTAGAGCAGAAAAAGCTTAGATTCTCAGATGACAAAAAAAAACCTAATAAACTCATTGGAAGGAAAAAACTAAGTTGATATTTTGTATTAGGTTTCTGGGCTGGACTTTCTGGCCTAGACCAAAGGCTTGACTGGCAGTCTGGCAATCCAGCATTCTAGCAGTCTTGCAGTCCCACAGAGACACACAGATGCTTTCATTAATTTTACACTGTTTATCCTAGGGCCCAGCTATATAACTTTCCTACTCCTTCATTTTAACTCAACCCATGATTCTTGTTCAGCCATGAAGCTCAGTTCCTTTTCTCAGCAGCATTTCAACTCCTTTCCTCTGTGTCTACTGGCATCTCAGCAGTGTCTCTCCTCTGCTTTGAGATGTTCCCAAAGTATTCATAGACCAGCAGTTCCACCCATACTTCCTGTCTACCTCTAGCCAATCAGCTTTATTAAACCACAAGGGACAAATATTCACAATATACCATAAAACCACTATACTATAATATTGTATAGGAATTATTTCTGTGATGAAAAGTCCAGAAGAATTGACATTTGAATAGAGAGATTAATGAAGTAGACAGATGCATTGCAAATATTAAAATAATGGAGTCTGCACTCATTAGGGGTCTCTAAACAAACTAACAAGAAAAAAGCCAAGCATGCCCAAGGTGCAAACCACAACCACTGAACAGCTTGGGATCAGAAACACCCTGGACTGACCCTTCAGATCCCACTCCACCTATAGGAACACCTGACTCACTTTTGAGGGAGGGTGGACAAAACTGGATTTGCCAGGAGGGGAGACTGAACTACGCTTTATTGGATCAGTGGGACCATGGAACTGTCTGCAGCCTGCCCAGGGAGGGAATGGGGAGTTGTGGAGAAAGAAAGGGTGACCTGATATGGCGGGAGGGAGAAGGGACCTTGAATGGGGATATACAGGGATAAGAAAAAAAAAAAAATCCAGAGGGAAAGCTGAACACAAAGTAATTTTATGTGTAGCAAATTATTTGCATTATCACCCTTGATAAGTCATGCTTATGACTTTTATTTTCTTTATAGTTATTGTTAACTTATCAGCATTTTAAATTCAATTAACTGTTTTTCTTGATAAATACAAAATAAAAAAATAAAAATAATGGAGTCTGCTTACAGTAGTATGACCAGCATTTCTAGGAACCACCTACAGACTGCTTGGGCCAAAGCATGTGGGAAAGAGTGAAGTTAAGAACGGAGGTCAGTACCAAGTCTTGTGCAGAGGAGCTATTGTCGTTGCTGTTTTATGATTTCTTTTTGTAATGGTTCTGATTTGAAACTGAACCGCATTTTCTCAAAAGCTAATCCTTACAGTGTCAAAAAGAGCTCCAATATTCACAAAGTATAATAGACTTGCAAAATTACCTTATCTTTCAGGCTTCCCATGATAATGAAAAATGCAATAAGGGGCTGGCCACAGTGAATTTAATTATGTGAGTAAGTAAAGAGCAGCTTAAATGGGCTTTTTTATTTTGTAAATGGGGAGATTATAAGAGTGGGTATGAAACTGAAAGGACTGATAACTGTGTTTAATGATGTTCATGATGCAAAAATCACCAAATAATAAATTATATATATATAAGAGACAATAAAGTATTCTCTTTCCATCTAAAAAAAAAAAAAAAAAAAAAGAGCTTGTTCCTAAAATGACATGACAAGGCAAAAAAACTTTCTGTTCTTCATGAGTATTTAAGAGAGCAAATATTGCTAACATTCAGTATTTGTTTTTGTAATTTATTTATTTACTACTCATTTTTGGCACATTTACCAAAGAAAATTTAATTTTCTGTAGTTCTTTGTCTAGAGATAAAACCTTTCCAAAAACAAAATGTAAAAATATAAGAAGCATTATTTTATTATTTATTATTTTGTTGTGTGTCAGAATGTTATGATCTGCATGTCTAATATTCAAATAAATACTCACAACTGAGTATTAGTTTGCCTGTGGTGATATATTTTATATTTAATAAATTCAGCCTGAAATACCAGAGAACAGGATCACCCAAAGTCAAGCCATAAGGGTCAGAGAGTGATGACTCATGCCTTTAGTCCCATTACTCAGGAGGCAAAGATCTTTCTGTATTTCTGTGAGTTCAAGGCCTAACAACCAAACAGTAGTAACTCATTCCTTTAATCCTAACTCTAGAATTATAAAGCACAGTTGAACTCAGAAGTGAAACACACCTGGGGAGGGAAGATATTTAAGGCAGAAGGAGGCAGAGTTTCAGGCATTCTGTTGAAGCAACCAGCTTGGCTGAAGTCTCTTGATATTCTAGCTTCTTTTAGGAAAATGATAATTCCATCATTTTTGCAGAAAAAAAAGAAAAAATAGAATTGCCAATAATTCAATACCTCTACTTATTACACATGTTCAGTTGGAATGATCAATATGCTAATAACTTGGTAATTTCATGTGTATAGATTAGAGAGGATGATATTTGTTGAATGGCTGAATGACTAAATATGACAGGCAAATATGTATAGATATGGAAGAGTTTATACTTTGGGTGGACTTGTTTAGTACTGTACCAGGAATAGATGTCTGTCTGTGAAGGTACAGCAACTTCTCTGTTGGATTATCCTTCTCACAGTGTTAATAAATATTTTTCATTACAAATGTTCCACAAAGGAGGCTAATGTCATTCTGTTTGCTGTTTAGATTTCAATACTTTTGGCTGCCAAAACCACTTATAGTTTTATAGTCTCTTGTTTGTGATAGTCCAATACAAATTTGATGATCCATCTAAATATACAGACATGTCGCTTTAATGTCACCATGATCATTGGAGCTGTTCTTTACATGGAAATTTTTAGCCACTACTAGTAAATGACAGATGTATTAATTAAGAGACTGAGGCAAAGCCAAGGTTGATGTTCTAATAAACAGGTCATTAACTTTGGTAATGGCCAATTTGAGAAGATGATTGTTATTGCAAACTGTATTACATGAGTTATGAAAGTAACAGTGTAAGTTTGAAATGCATCCAGTGGCCAGATCATAGCAGCCAGTACTAAAAAGAGCTAGATATTTCTGCTGTGCCATCTTGCGTATGAACCTTGACTGGAAAATTATATACAAAACATGGCTTATAAAATACTTAAGTGAGTAATTAATAGAAATTAAAATCCTTTTCTTTGCTAATAAATGAAAAGGCTTGCCAATGATCATGTTAAAATTTGCCTAATGCATTTTTTTTTTACCAAATTAGCAATTATTTTTAGCGTCTGCAAGTAACATTGAAGAAAGTTGAGGAATCATAAGGGATATAAGAGTCATACTGAAAAATTATGTTTAAAATACAGATATAAATAAAGTATTTCTTTCCTAGTACTAAAATTTTCTCTATATTCTAATTTTAAAATTTCTTTTTTATTTTTTAAATTTTTCTTCCTGAAGTTCAATATCAGAATTCTATTCCTTAATAGAACACAAAAGCAGGAAAATTTCTATGAGTTTGAGGCCAGGCTGCTCTAAAATGGTGAGTTTAGGATAGTTGGAATATATACCTTGTCCCTCCAAAGTAAAATTTCTTCTTATAAAATAATCTATTGATCTGCAACAACTATTCTTGCTATAAATTCATTCCTAATAGAAAGCCAGTGCCTATAAAAAGATGATACCTATATAATAAAATATTAGTTTTGGAGTATGGAAATATCTCCTATCTTTAATAAATCTTTCGTTATTTAGTCAAATATGCTAGACAATCATTTTGAAATCTGCCCTTGTTCTTAAAGATCTCTTATTGTGGCAACTCCTTGCTTGTTTATTTCCTACAAAACAACACTTCTCTGTATCCATTTTGAACCTTTAAGCTTCCCTTTTTTGAAAGCACCCATTTTTTTTGTTTTTTGGCCACTTGAATTGACAACTCTCAGGCATACTACAGGATGAGAAGAAAACAAGAAAAGTAGCTTACACCCTGTCGCCCCTCCACAAGCTCAGTGGTCCTAACTTTTCACTCACTCTAGTGTATGAGCAAAACATCTGCACTGTAGGGAGCTGATTGTACCGTGCCCTAAAGATGGCGCCGGTTTCCGCCTTCAGCCCTCCCAAGGGCTAGTGCTCTCGGGAGTAAACAACTCCTTTTTTTGGCTGTAGGCAAGGATGGTGGCTTGCTTCCGCATCCTAGGACCTATGGGCAATGTCCACGTAGCTTACTGGGGTTGGAGGCCCAGAGGGTATTTAGCCACAAGCGGGCTTCCCACCCCGGGGTCAGAAGATTCAGAAGATTGTTCAAAGGTCCTGAATAAAACGGCTGGAGAGAAGAATCCTGAGTCGTGTTCTTCCTTGCCGGCGAGGTTGGGCGTGACACTGCACCTTACAGGCCTGTGCTTTCTTTCTACATATGATCAAGTATGTGTAGATGGTGTGCTAGATGGAAATAAGAAAATCCCAGAGGAACCGAAGAGGTGAATAGCAGCAAGGAACATGAAATTTAAACATGAGGATGTTATAATCTATAGATTAATAATTAAGATATAATGAGATAGATGATTCCAGTTAAAAACCTTGAATTTTCGTAATAAGTGAAGTAAATCATAAAAACTGAATCTGAATGTGCTGTTAAGTGTTAAGTTCACTTCTCAAAAGCTAAGAGATATTGAGTTCCATTTATCCTTAGAAATTTTTTCTTTTTACTTTTATATGGCAAAGATCCCAGGGGCCATTGCAACACAACCAGAGTCTGAATGAACTTAAGAGTCTTTATTAAGCTGAACACTGACTGCCTAGAGAGAAACAGTTCTCACTGATCAGCCAAAACTGCTTTCTTCAGGGATTTTTTTTGTTGTTGTTTAATACTGATCTAAAGCTTTTATTAAGAAAATTATCTTATTAAACAAGAATGTACAAGGTCTTTTTTTCTTTTTTGCTGATTTTTAAAAATTTATTTATGGAAAAAAAAAGACTTCAGGGAGTTTTTAAAGGCAAAACCTATATTCTGATTGGCAATTGCAGAAGAAACTAGAGGAAGCAAGCACCTTATCAGAAGCAAAAGGAAGCAGTTAGCTGGAGCACCTTCACCTCAAGTCCCTCAGACAGCACTGGGTAATTTTCTAAGGGATTTTCTCACAAGAAGGGAGTGTAATGGGAGGTAGGGTTAGCTCTGAGTCAGACTTTAAATGACTGCAGCAGAGGCAAGATGGAGGGACCTTGGCCTGATCATATTGGCTATGCTCCAGTCTACATTCACCTACAGTAGAAAGATTTATCCATTTCAGTATATTAAACAAGCCACCTAACCTTCACATCAAACCACAGAACCATTAAGTCTTTCACAAATTAAACCACTGGTCTCAAGTATCCCACTTTTATACCACTGTGATTCACTGATTATAGATCTTCTAGACTTTCATATAAATTCACAGTGACAAAACTACCATAAGTAACATATGACATAATTGAAGTCAAAACCATAAAGGGAAGACAGGAACAAGCCAACCAACATTGATTGTAATGTGACTTTATTCTCTAATGAGTATCCTTAACTTTGAACCACTATTAGGACCAGGCTTTGAAAATAAAGACAGTCAGAAATACCCTTCCATACAAGCTTTCCATAAAGGACCTTGCTTGTTTGAGGTTAAAATTTAAAACTGTTCCCCTAAGTACTTACCTGTATACTCATAGAATTTCATATCTCACAAACCTTATCAGAAAGGCATGTTTGTTGAGGTAGACAACAAAGGACATGGGTTGAATTCCCAGGACCCACATGGTAGCTCATAACTCTCTGTAACTCCAGTTTAAGAGGACCTAACACCTTCACAGAGACATACACTAAGGCAAAACAGCAATGTACAAAAGATGAAAATAAATTAATGAAAATATTAATAGAGAGACACAAAAGCAGCCAACATGCTGAGAATAAAAAGCTGAAATGTGCTCAGACTAAATGCAACATGTGTAACACAATCTTCTTCCTAAGGCTCAGGGATCATCATGGAAAAGGACAATAAATAGTTTCTCTCCAGAATGATAAACAAGTTATAAGATCATTAAATTGAACTCTAATTATAAACAGAAATATAATATGCTATGGTAAACATTCATATGCAGATGTCATTAACTAATTTGCTAACTGCATGAGAATGAATTTATATGTTTCTAAAATTATTAAACATAAGCATTTCAAATCATATCTTCACTATATAAAAATATAGTTTTCAAGTAGTAAAAACATGCAGTATAGCAATTAATATTTTAAAAAATCATTAGTATATAAATAATAAATAAATAATGAAAAATATTAATAAGTATAAATTTAGATGTTTATTAAATGCTGTTGTTCTGAGAATCAGTAACAAGTTTTACATGCATGAAACTAAACAACTCAATTTAAAAATATATTCATTATTTTATAAATGAGAAAAGAAACATAAGAAAATGACCAGTTGTCCAGTGTCTTATAAATATTAATTGGTGGAGATAAATTTTAAATTAAAAAAATATATTGAAAAAAACAATTTAACAGAACACTCCCTAAGTTCTGACCACACAAAACGAGACCATATATTCTCAAAAATACTTGTATTTTAAGAAAAGTCATCTATGACTAGTCATAAAATTTGTATTCTAATCTGTTTCAAATACATTAACAAAATAGACAAGAATAGATAGAGATAACAAATGGGACAGAAGAATGTTGGCAGCAAAATTGGAAGCATATTCCCAAGATAATTTTAAAATTTGGTTTTTGATTCATTTTCAAGCAGTGTTAGATATAATTCACAAAGTGTCCTGTTTACTTGAAGCTACCCTGAAAATAAATACACATAAATATCATCACATCACAGATCCCGCATATGACAGATATTAGATTTAATTGTTGTTATCTTTTCTGTCAATGCCTTGCGAAACTGATGATGAGAATGAAATCAGTCCACTAATTAATCAGTTGCTTCTTTTGACATAATTCCAAAATATTAGTGTGTACAAGTTGTAAAAGGAACTGTCCATTTTAATTAAATTGGCTGAATATTTTGTTTTATATAATTTGTGTGCCCATGTAAAATTTGTCAGTATAAATGGAACAAACTTGTTAATTTATTCCAAATATGAAAGATGCTCTTTTGAATGATGTGGGAAAATGATGAAAAATCTATCAGAAATGGTATCATCAACCTCAGGTTAATGTTGTATATAGCAAAATAAATTAAAATTTGCAGTTATATAAAAATAGTTATTTCTTTGACATTAGTGTAACATGCCAAAGCAATCTAAATAAGTTAAAAATTAATGTAGACTGGCATAAGAGATTGGATTTTATATTTTTGTGAAAAGATATTTAAAAATAATTTAAGCTCACCTAAACTAACACTGAAGATTTACTTAGGGAAATATAGACAAAGTAAAACTTGCTAATACAAAAAAAGAGAAAGAAATGAGAAGTCTGAATCAAAATTACACAATACATGAACTACAGTTATGATTAGTAAGTCATAATCAATTAAAAATGTTTGTCTAAAAAACTGAAATTAGAAGAGAATTGTTCTGTTTATTTATTTGGGGCACCAAGGTCCTTGTCACACCTAATCTGAATATAAAGTAGCATGATATGAGCAATAGTGGTAGAGTGGTATTTGTGAAAGTATGGAAAATTGTACAGTCCATTAGTTGTTCTGATAGAGGACAAATGAAGGGGTTATATTCCTTGTTAGCTCTCATGGGGTATGGGTTGGTAGACACAGAGAGAAGTTAGCAATACATAGTGACAAGTCAGCTCCTTTTTTTCTAGAGATGGTTGTGTCATGAATTTAAAATGGACTGGTGAGACAAGGACATGAGTCCAATTGACTGAATTGTCACTAAGAAATAGTCAATATTACTTTTTACATATTTAGTGTAGCTTGCCAAGTCAATGCAAAGTATAAATCTAGATTTAGGGGATTAGGTTAATGCTAACTCCACAGATTTAGTGTCATTCCCAATTTAAAAAAATCGTAAAATGTTTTTAATAGATAAAACTAGGATGAAATCACATCAAGAGGAAAACAGAAGAAAGTGACTTTACTAACTCATGCATAAAAATATGAATATGGAGTTATGTTTCTGCTTAAGAAAAAAGAGTGTTTTTAAAAAGTTAAGAGCGTCACAATTAGATAAGAAAATTAAAGAAAAAATATACTATATGCTGCAAACCACAACCACTGAAGAGCTTGGGATCTGAATCATCTTGAGACAGGACCTTAAATCCCAATCCATCCAGAGGAACATCTGACTCAGTCTTGATTTTGGGGTGAGGAACCTGAATCTGCCAGGAGTGGCTGCTGAACTAAACCACATTTGGACCTTGGGACTTCCTGCCCTTTCTGGGGAGGAAATAAAGCGATGTGGAGAAGAGAGATTGACTGGAAGGGGTGGAAGTGGAAGGGAGCTTGAACAATAGTATACACAATTAAAAAATATGACTTTATTCATTAAAAAAGCAAAAAAAAAAGGTAAAAGTGATATTATCAACCCACCTTTTTAAGAAATGTATATTAGCTGCTAGAGTGGTAGTTCAGACTATATATAAACTGCTTGTCTAGTATTCATGAATATATGAACTGAATCAAACCCAGGATCTATGTAAAATTAATTAATTAATTAATTAAAGGAAATAAGCTTGGAATTGTGTCATGTGCTTGAAACCCCAGTGCTAGGTCAGCAGAAATAGGAGAATTCCAAACTCTCACTAGGTCAATGACAGACCCAGACTCTAAACAAAAACAAACCAAAACATAACTCAAAAAGACTAAAAAATGGATAAGACCAAAGGAACAACACCTCAAGTTGCCTTCTGACTTCAAAACACACATCTGCACTCACACACACACACTTGTGGCTGAACACACATATGTATGTGTATCTAGATAGCACACAAACACACACACACACACACACACACACACACACACACTACTTATACCTGAACACACATATACATGTGTGTCTAGATACAGAAATACACACACACACACACCTGAACACAAGTGAGTATGTATACAAATATGCAATGAAAAGAGAAGAAAATTATCACACATCCCCAGGAATATCTTTGATGGCATTTCCAGAGACAATGAGATGATAATGACTCTAAATTTATTAAAGAATATTTTCAGAGATTCATTAGTCAGAATCATTGGGAAGTAATGAGAGGCAAGAAGCCGAGATTAGGCAGATAAAGTAAATCTTGAAGACTATACTTTTCTCTGGGTTCTTCCTGTATTTCCCCTTTCTCTACTTTGTAACTTCTAGGATAAAGACTAGATAGTTATAGTTATAATTTTCCTTAATTGTGATAGAAAGTAAATTAGATCTAAAATTTAGGAGTCACTATGATATATAAGGGATATTGGTAGTCTAATATGGGGCACATATATCCTCATTAATCCTGAGAAATCTTAAAAGGGATTTTTATTCCTGAAAGAACAGAATCAAGCATAACTTTTTGGTAGCAGCATTTTCTCAGGAGGGCTCTGTTTGCTAGAGGCAAGCAGAGGCATGTTTGCTTTAAGAGAGATTTCCTGACTTAGCATTATCAACAAAAGTCTCAATACCCTTTTAAGAAGCCCTGCTATCAAACTCTAAAATGGTGTTTATAAACAGCGGATCGGGGGTGCTCTATTTGGTGGTAATTCCCAGAGTTGGGGTAGTAAAAATGTCTTCTTCCAGTACCTCTGCCAAAAAGGTAAACTCTGACAGACCAATGTGCTACATGGAGCCAAGCCAAGTTTTAATCCTAGTCATGCTGTTTAACAGATTAAAGTCTACTGTGGTCAGAAAAAAAGATAAAAATAGGCAGTAAAGACAGATTCAGAAAATAGAAAAAGTAAAATCCTCTAAATAGTTACCAGTGTATTTAAAAATGTAAGTAGGCTTGGGAGATAAAAGAAAAAGGACAGATACAATCATTAAAAAAGAAATACAGTAAATTTAAAAAGCCACACAAGATTAAAAATACATGGTATGGATATTGTACATTGTTATGTTGTCTTTAAATTGTTTGACCCTTGAGAAAAAGCAACAGCTGCTAAAAGATATCTGCTTATAAATGCTGCTGGATTAATCCAACCTATGTATCTTAAAAATGTCTTGATTTTGAATTTAAGTTGAAAAGTTATGATACTTTGAAGAAGAGGTTTTGCTTTTAATTTCCATAGAAAATGAGAGGCTGTAGATTCATCTTGTGTTAAAGAAAATAAGATTTAATAAAGGAAGACCTCCTGAAAAATCTCCAATTAGAATAGATTTTTCATATCATCCAACTTTTCAGATCACCTCTGTTGACATTTCCTCTGAGTTCTTCATCCACAACAGCTTTCATGATACTGGCTAAGATGCAGATACCTTAGGAGAAAAGTTTGATGAGGTAAAAAAAATTTTGCCTTATTGGGGATTACAAATTGGTCTGAATAATACAAAGAGGGGATTGTATTAATTACCTAGAATATAAGATGTATTTACAGAAATCTCAATTGAATTGATCAGTAAAGATCAATTATAAAATATTAATTGTTTTCAAAAGCTGGTGAAAGATACTAACTGGTTATGGTCCACAATTGAATTAACAATTCAACAATTAAATAATTTATTTCAAAACTTATGAGGTGATAAAGATTTAAATTATCAGCTGAGGCTAAGAGAAAACTTTTTTTGGTAGAAAAAAATTACAGGATGCACATGTGGATTGCATGGATCCAGAGTTTTAATATATTCTGGTTATTTTACCTTCTATGCATTATCACACAGAAATTCTTATACAGACAGAAGATAAAATGCAATGATTATGTTTGCCACAGAACTAGAGTAAAAACTTAAGAATTATGTAGAAAGTTTTCTGAATTTATTTTTAAACCAAAGTTGAGACACCTTCAATCATCAGAAACAGACTATTAGAAATTATAGTGCCTTTTACTAATGCTAAAATTTCAGCAATGTGGGCAGAAAATCAACATTGGCAAAGATTTTACAGTAATTCCTTTGGAGAAATTAGCAATAAATATCCAAAAAGCAAAAGACTTTAGTTTATAAAAAGAACTAATTGGTTCTTCCCTCACATGGTATGAGGAACACCAATTCCTGAAGTCCCTACATTTTATACTAACGCAAATAAATTAGGAAAGGCAGGTTATAATTCAGGAAAAATAAATGAAGTAGCTCAAACCATTTATGATTTTGTTCAAACAGTAATTTTTTTTCAAAATTATTATGTTATTCTCATGGTATTATTGATTTTCCAGAAACTTCTAATATAGTTACTGAGTCTCAAAAAATTTAGAGAGGGGCTGGAGAGATGGCTCAGCGGTTAAGAGCACCCTCTGCTCTTCCAGAGGACCCGGGTTCAATTCCCAGCACCCACATGGCAGCTAACAACTGTCTGTAGTTCCAGTTCCAGGCAAACACCAAGGCAAATAAATAAATAAATAAATAATAAAGTTTAAAAAAAAAATTTAGAGAAAGAGTTGTTATGTATCAAAGAGACTGAATTTATCCCAGATGATTCACAATTAACTTTTTTATTTATTTTTCAAATAAAGTTTCATTTTTTATCCATGTATCTCCTTGTTCAAATTTCCTTCCCCCTCCCCCCCCTGCCAGTCACTCTCTCTTCTCTTCATCTCCTTATCTTCTTCCCAGCATGGGCAGGAGGTCCCAAGGTCCCAAGGTGGCTTAGTTCAGTATCCACTCCAGGAAAAGAAACTTTTTATTGATTCAACTACAATAAGTTATCAGAAATAGAAATGATCTCTTTTATAATACACATCAAATCCCAAAAGACCTGGGATTTGATGTGTATTATAAAAGAGATCTATTGGTCTACCAGGACCTTTAACAAAGGAAGTGATGAAATTAATCAGATATTACTAGGAAATATACTAGAAGTCTCAAAATTTTGTAAGAAATGCTATGTTAATATCAAAGGTTTGAAAAAAAGTTTTCAACCACTTGGCAACAAGCCAAGAAATATATGAGAAAATGTCCTACTTTTTCTCTGTATAAGTAAACTTTATCATCTGCAGGAAGTAACCCAAAGTCCACTTAAAAAATGAACTTTGGCAAGTAGATGTGTTTCATCTTACACCGTTTGGAAAATAAAAGTATGTTCAGCATATAATAGATAAATACTCAGAATTTAAATAGGCAGTTGATTTGAGTTCTAAGAAGCCTGATTCTATTCTTACATATTTATCAGAAATTATGAGCATCATGGCAATACCTGTAGAAATTAAGACTAAAAATGTTCCATCATATGTCTCTAGTAAAGTGAAACAGTTTTCAATATATTACCATTTTAAGAATATTTTAAATATATTACACAATCTGCAGAACAAGCATTCATATAAATATTTAATTGTTTTTTAAAATATGCTTATTAAAACAAAAGGGATAATAAAAACTCTCAAAGATAGATTATGCAGTGTTCTATTAATTCTAGCTTATGTGATGTTGATTACACTGGACTTCTTTGTATATTTAATATCAATCTTATTGGTTCCTTAGTCCCAGATTTTTATTAATGTTTGTGTTAGCTATTGTAACAAATGAGATTATTGTTTATAAAAACTCAATAAAAAAAAGAGAATGCAATAAAAAATTCAAAATCTATATAAGCAGATAATATGTTCTATATCTTTCCAGAAGATGCTGTTTAGAAACATGCATCTAATTTTTCAGACCATAAATCATAGGCAACATCCTGTGTGAGTTTATACATATAAGTATGCTTGCATATATATATATATATATATATGTGTGTGTGTGTGTATGCAAGTGTATATATACAAAATTTATATTAATATTGCATTTGTTTTATATCAATTTACCTATTAAACCAGTCTCTCACAAAAAGAAAGAATAACAGCTGAAGAAATACATAGGATAGTAAAAAGAATTGATAAATTAAATCAGTCTGTATACTTTAAAGATGTGTTACTCTCAGAATGCACACAAGAATATGTGCTACATTAGGGAATAGGTTTTGCTACTTTCCTCAGGAGAAGAAAAGCTATGGATACCACAGAAATTGATAAAGATTGGATTAAAACAGTAAAGACCTCTGACTTAGGAGAGGTGATAATTCATCAAATAGCAAGGACATCCAATCCAAACTAACATAAGACTAAGAAATGTATTATATGTGACCCAATATAACTTGCCAACAAAGGGAAACTTCCAAAGGTAGGGTTAGGGCTGGGTTTTGTTTTTTGTCTTTCCAGGAGACAAAAAGCATCCTCCTAAAGAATCTGAAGACCACTGAAGGAAGAGACATAGGAAAAAGATGGTGAAAACGTCCCAAGAGTAAATTGGCCTAATAGTATATCCCAATTCCAACAGGATAGAATTTTATAAATATTGCCAAATGTTTGTTTCTGCTGCTTTATACAGATATATAAGACAAATGGTAGTCCCAACTCAATCAAAAGTTAAAGCTGGCTTTGGAGTTGAAACATGGCTCTCTCTTTTTCTAAACCCAAGTATGTTTGTTAACAAAAATCCAAAATACGTGTCTCATGTCAAAAGAGCCACCTGGTATGGGATATAATAAAGCAAAAAATGGTCATCATAGATGGATGTCTGTCTGGACTGCACAGCCTGTGTCCAGAGGGAGTATGAGACTGGAGAATCCTACCCCAGAAATCCCATAGGACACCTAGCTGACAGCCAGGCCACACCTTCAAGGCAAGTTGCATTCTCATAAACAGACAACTCTCCAGACTGAGACCTGGGTTCAGAGCCCAGTGAGAAGTGTCTCTCTGAACTGCTCAACTAAGGGCTCAGAGCATAATGAGAGACAGGCATCTCTCTGAATCATGTGACCCTGTGGACTGAGAAAAGAAAGAGAAATTACAGTTTCTGTGTTCAGAGCAGACAGGAGACACAAAAACCCTGTAAAAACAGCTGACTAAGATGTGACTAAGACCTGACTATGAGTGAAAAGGAAAGCAATGGGCAGAAGATGTCAGCTCAATAATACATATAACAATATAAAGAATAATAAGGCACCACCAAAAGTAATGGGTGGTTCTACAACTACAAGACTTGAACAGAGCAATAAAGAGGAAACAGAAGAAAACAACAGTCAACAACATTTTATGAAGATTATAGAAGCCTTAAAGGAGAATATTAAAATTTCCCTTAAAGAAGTAGAAGGAAATACAAATAAAAAAATGGAAAAGATGAACAAGTCTTTGAAAGAAAACAGAGAAAGCCAAGATCAGAAAACCAACAAAGGATTTTATTACAGAAAATAAAAATTGAAATCAAAACAATAAAGAAGGCACAAAATGAAGCAAAGGAGAAAATAGAAACTCTGAAGAAATGATCAGAAATTAGAGATACAAGTATAACCAACAGAATCCAAGAGATGGAAACTAGACTGAACTAGACACTCTGAATGTGGAAGACAGTATGTAGCCTGGGGAAATTGTGGGCCCTCTGGTAGTAGGTCCAGAATTTATCGCTAGTGCATGAACTGGCTTTTTGGAGCCCATTGCCTTTTAGAGTGATACCTTGCTCAACTCTCATATATTGGATGGGTTTAGTCTTGCCTCAACTTGATATGCAGATTATATTGATTCCCTGTTGGAGTCCTTGCCCTGTCTGAGAAGTGGATGAGGGGTAGGGTGGGGAGAAGCTGGGGTTAATAGGAGGAGGGGAAGGAAGGGGAACTGTGGTTGGTATGTAAAATTTAAAAAACCTTTTAAATAAAAAAATGTATTAATAAAAAAAGAAAAAGCTAAAAAACAAAAACCAAAGTTAAAGTACTAATTTTTTGACTTTAATCTCATAATTGTTTGGTTTCCATTAATTCTTTAATATTTTTCTTAAGGTAAAAATATTATCTCAAAATTTGTAAGATGATTATACATCTACATATTTAAACATTCTGTTATGCCATTAATAGTCAAATAGAGTACTGACTAATTCTATAAATAAGCTTCATCTAGCTTATTGAACATGATTTGAGGCTTGAGTCAGAAGCAGTTTTCTGCTTCACAAAAAATTCTGAAGTGTTCTTGGCCTGTATGCTGAAGATCAATACACCAACATTGCAGAGTAAGCTAGGGTGGTTGTCCAGGTAACCAGATTTTATTTTTTAATTTCTATAGTTTTAAAACTTGTCTTCTCTATATTTACTGTTTACTCAGGTAATATTTTACCCTTCCTGGGTCTCTAGTAGAGTTGAAAAATAAATACTTATTCTGTTTTCTTTGTTACCAACTTCAAAAATAAATTTACAAAGAGATCTAAAATGTATAGGATTGAGAGACATAAAATCTTAAGTTGTTTATCTAAAAAAATGTTTTAAGGTATAAAAGATATTTTTAGAATGGTAATACAAATTATGATATAAAGTGGTTTAGCATAAAACTTTGAACTCATCAAGATAGGATAAAGAATAGAGTATTTTTCTGAATTTCCCAAATACAAATGGATTAGATATTGTAAAAATAGTTCTTACTTGATAATTTTTATTACTATATATAGCTTTACAATGTTAAACCTTTTCTTTTTATTTAAACAAAAAGAAAAAATATTTTGGGAAATTTGGTTGTACTATAAAACAAATAATAAAGTTAACCTTGAACCAGGGGAAAGAGTGAATGGCAAGCAGACTTGAATTAGCCATAGGGATTTTGGAGGATTTAATATATCATAGAATGGCACAGGAAAAAGAGTGTGGGGATTGGAGAAATTCTTGAGGGTTTCAATTTGGATTCTGTTTTCCCAATGTAGAGCAAGGTCAGCTGATTCTTACTCCAGTGCTTTCTTCATCAGGTTTTTATCCCAATATCTGACTCCTGAGGTTTATTGGTAATGGAAGAATTTAGATAAATTATTTAATAGCCCATATCTTTCAGAAAACACTCTTCAAGGATACCAGAGTATTTTCTATTCGTTCCTGTGACTCCAATACAAACTTTCATTGTTGTATATAATAATTTTATCTATCTCTGCCACTATAAGTCTCCTTTATTGTATTTTTAGTCACCAAATGCAAACATTTCTCACAATATCTTTATCGCTAGCTGCACTGGTTGTATTCTAACAAGAGTCAACTCTCAAAACTCTCATTTTATGGAGTATTATTGTGAAATTAATCTACCATATATACTATATATACTAAGAATCTATGTTAAATCAGCCATTTTAAAGGGAGAAGCATATATAAGAAGGTACAGAGTAGGCAGAATTAAAAATGGATAAACACATGATTGTCACCCTCTCATTATTCAGTTGACATAAATATATAAGGAAACTTTAAAGACATAATTATTAGCAATGAGTTAGCCTTATTAGTAATGGAGAGATCCCTTACCTTTATCATCTAGATCGACTTAATCATGTAAATCTTTATAAACCAAGATTTTTCTCTTCTCCTATAAAGATAAAAAAATTAAAAATTGCAGAGAAATGAGGCAAAGTAGAAGGAAAGAGTGATTCTACCTGAGGTAGCCAAGACCCTGCTCACCCAGGATGTGAAAGTCTGGGTTTTTCTTGAAGGAACAAGAAACCACAATGGCTCCATCCTGCCCTTCAAATGCAGCGCCTTCCACCTTGCAGTACAGGCCCAGGTTCCCATTATCCCCATAGTCATGTACTCCTATCAAAACTTCTACTGCAAAAAGGAACACCATTTTATGTCAGTTGATGTCAGGTGCAGGTGCTGCCCCCAGTACCCACAGAAGGGCTGAAACTATATGATGTCCTAGCTCTGGCAAAGAAACTGTCATTTCATGTTCACCATCTTCCAGGAGATCTCTACGGATGGCCTGGGTGTCAGTGACTGTTTGAAAAAGCCTGAGGGAGTATGTGAGGTTCGGCTCTGAGCTTCCTCTGTACCCCTATCTTTCTCCCCACAC
The DNA here is from genome assembly GCA_004025045.1 of Sigmodon hispidus. Classification (NCBI taxonomy): domain Eukaryota; kingdom Metazoa; phylum Chordata; class Mammalia; order Rodentia; family Cricetidae; genus Sigmodon; species Sigmodon hispidus. The sequence continues at coordinate 27,131 of PVIH01015079.1, forward strand.
CTCTGACGCAGAGGTTGAAGAAAGCCAGGCCCTCTTCCTGGGTCCCCACTCCCTACTCTCCTTTTGGGAATCTTCAAGTTCTGAAGTGGATATGGATACAGCATATCCCTCTCCCTGCCCTCTCCCTGCCCCACCAATGGACACTTCTGTATGGGTACAGTCTCCATTCCAACCCCTACCTGCCATCTTGTCTTATGGGACAGTTGCCTCTCTCCTCATCTCAAGTGGCTCATCAGATACCAGGGTGGGGGACTCTCCATCCCATCCCTTCCCCAGTGGTCTCTTCGTGGCTTTCTCTCTCTTTTCACCCCACACTGGACAACGGACTCATCTGTTCTGTGGAACAATCCATCCCTCACCCCAAGTCCACAGATGGAGTGGGCCCATCTGCTAGTGAGGGCTCCTCATCCGAATACTCCTGCTTGACTCACCTGGGGAACTTCCTCAACACTATCACCCTCAGCAGGGCAAGGCTCTTCTAACACAGAGGTCTCATCCCTACCTGGGCTAGAAGCTGAGCACACTCAGGTTGCCAGTTTCTGCTTGCCTGTCCCCTTGGTAGAAGTCTTCAGGGTCCTGCCCAGGCAACATTTAACCAAATTCTGGTAGGCAGATCTTAGAAGCTGTGCTCTCTGCTCCCTGGGACCTTAGGGGAAAGAACCTGACCCTGGTGTGAGGGAGAGGAGGCAGAGAGGAAGCCTTAATTATTTCTCTTTGTTTTGAGGTACCTCCCTCTGAGACATTTTTCATTCCATTGGCCATTCTTCTGCCTCTCATTATAGATCAATCCTAAAACCCAGGAGGTACGCTGGAGGCAGAAGGGACCGGTGGGATCCAGTTGTGTGTGGTTGGTTCTTATTACCTGGGTAACAGCAAGCAACTGAGAATAAAGAGAAAGAGAGAAAAAGAATGAAAAAAGAAGACTTATAAATTGAGTAATGAGCTCAAAACTTTAGATAGTCTCTGAAAACTAAAACAGAGTACACAAAAGACTTGGACCTCAACCCCATGGGAAATAAACCCAATTCACACTAACAGCTTCAGAGAGACTGGAAAACATTTTTTCTACTATCTTCAGAGAGAACAGACTCCAAAAGATGGATGTAATCAATTGTATGATAAACATGAATGAAAACATCAAATTGTGTAATTAACATATACTAATTAATAAAAGAAGATAGCCAGTTGACATCTTAATTTTGCTCTTGTGACACCATAAGGAGGCTCCCTCTGTGCCAGACTTTTATACCAAAGAAAATTTAACATTATGTAATATAATACCTTTTAAATAACAAACTGGTAGTATTTTGTTAGGTATCTATAGAAAATTGATACATGTATAGGAGAACGTGGGAATCATTAGAAGTCATAGAATTTAAGATTCTGAGACTTCATAACTATATGAAGCATCCAAACTCATACTTTAAACTTCTCTTCAACATAAGTAAAATTGAAATAATTATACTACCCAACTCAAAGATCCAATAGCCAGAATATATATATATATATATATATATACATATATATGTATATATATATTTCCTCATTTATGGCCATAGCCTCCTAAGTTTCCCTTTCCATTCTGCTGAAACATTGGCAGGCTTGATCATGTGCAGATCTTGAGAAAGTACACATAGTTGCTGTCAGTTCAAAATTATGGAATTTATGATATATCCAGAAAACAGCATTTTCTAGCATGTTCCCCAACTTTCTGATCACTCATTCTCTCCACATCTTCTTCTGCTACTTCTTGAACCTGAGAAATTTTTCTTCTTTCAGGGGATAAAAATCTAAATGATCATTACTCACCATCAATAAAAAAAAAAAAAAAAGATCCGATTTAGCCTGGTGTGATTAGGAAAGTCAAAATAAATTATAGATTGTACATATTAGAATTAAACTCTGTTTAAAGAATGTTTCCTTACCTTAACAAATTACAATTAATCCACTCTTGTAGCTTTAAGTTTGAGACCTTATAGAACCCTTTAATTATGGCAAACCTCATTATCATTAACCATGAAGTCAACCAAAAACTTCCAAGAAATCTTTATGTATTAACAAATACAACAGTGCATGCTTGCTGTAACCAAATGCAATCAAAAGACATATTATAAATGAAAATTGAGTGACTCATATTAGTGAGGAAAGAGATATAAATACAGAAGAAGAAGGGAGAATGTAAAATAACAGGATACTTGAAATATTATAAGAAATCATAATATTAACTAGCTACCAAAAATACTATAATACACATAAATCAGTGTATAAATATACACATAGAATTTAAATAAAATGTCATCTGGCTGACAATGCTCTCTCTGGGATCCAAAAACAACCTCACAAAAATCTCAATATCAGGAATGAGAAACCTTTTGAATTTGTGGTCAGCTTTCCCACCAGACTCCCAAAACATTATAGAAAATTGTTATTGCCCTTGGTTGTCCCCTTAGACAATCATAAATTGCTATGCAGATTGTTATTGCAGAAGACATTATGCCCTCCAAATTTAGAGATCAGATGGTCCTGGGGTATATATAACCTGAATGCCTTCCTAATAAAGACTAGCTATCAAGGCACTAGAAGGCTCCATGAAAGCTTCCAAAGGAGAGAGGCAACTAATAGTCCTACACAGCTGTGATTCCTGTGAATCACAGAACAAGAACTAGCATATTGCAGTAGCATGGATATCAACTTTGTAGCCAACAGTTTTCTAATTGGACTTAAAATACCCTCTACTAAAAGAAAACACATGCTTGGTACTAGAAACTTAGACACTTAAGGACTACTGAAATCATGGATCCTGGAGGATAGCACAACCATGACTTTACTAAACAAGCAGAATCCATAACTAGATACAAGTAGATATCCTTATATCCACAGATAAATGTAGTTCTCTCATTCCTCACTAATGAAACATCTTGCAACAGATAGATACCATCACAGAAAACCACAACCAATAAAATGTAGAAGTGTGCAGCCAAATTCCAATAAATACATCTACAAATGTATTGTACCAAGATATCATGAAACACTAAAATTGGTGGACAGAAAGATTGTAAAAGCAAGAGAGTCAGGGAGGTGGCTCTAAGACCTTCTCTTACTAATTGTAAGATACAGTACCCACAGAATCTAAGTAATGTAATTGCCTAGACATGATCTGAGCAAGAATAACAATAATAGACATACTAATATGGATGAAGGAAAGACCATAAGGCCTCGACCTATACAAAGAACTACAAGCTGATAAGGAATGCTGAGTGGGAGAAATAATCTTTTCTAGTGAAGAAACCACCAAGAACCTGGTGTTCAATTCTTTGAACACAAACATGAGGACCACACTAAACATGTTTTATATGTAGATACATATATATATATCAACATATATATATTGTATAAACATATAATATATTTGTATAACAACAATTAATAAATAAAAAGATCATAAATTTGAAAGAAAGCAAGTTTTCTTCTATTTACCAAAAGCAGCATATTATATTGGAGCCAAATAAACTTTTCTGATATTAAAAATTATTATTAAATATTCTACTTAATATGCAAAACATACAGCTGTCTTTAGTATTCTCTTTTATCTTTAGTCATAGTAGCTTGATTATTATGTGGCAAGAGAATTTTTGTGGGGTCATATCTATTTGGTGTTCTGTAAGATTTTGTACCTTTATAGGCATTTCCTTCTTTAAGTTAAGAAAGTTTTTTTTCTATGATTTTCTGGGGTTTTTTGTTTTTTATTATGAATCAAGAAGTCACATTTTCTATCCTTGTATATCCTTATTCAAGGTCCCATCCCCCTCCCACCACATCAGGTCATTCTCTCTTCTCCACATCTCTCCATCCCCCCCAGCATGGGCAAGAGGTCCCAAGGTCCCAATATTGCTCAGTTCAGCCTCCACTCATGGCAAATCCAATTTTCTCCCCCCATATCGAGATTGAGTCAGGTGTTCCTCTAGGAGGAGTAGGATCCAAAATATCAGTCCAAGGTATTTACGATCCCAAGCTGTTCAGTGGTTGTGGTTTGCAGCGTGAGCATGCTTTGCTTTTTTTCTTTTTTGTTTAGAGTACACTAATGAGTAAGTATATCCTCTGCTTATCTTTCTGGGTTTGTGATACCTTGCTCAGGAGGATATTCATTGAATACATTATCTGTGCCTTTGAGCTGGTATTCTTCTCCTTCTTCTATTCCTATAACTCTCAGGTTAGATCTTTTTATGGTTTCCCAAACATTTTGTGTTATGGCTTTTTTGGTTTTAGTATTTTCTTTGTCTGATGTATCTATTTTTGCTACTGAGACTTCCACTCCAGAGATTCTCTCTTCCATCTCTTGGATTCTGTTGGTTATGCTTGTGTCAGTAGTTCCAGCTCTTCAGATTTTCTATTTCCTTCTTAGCCTCATTTTGTGCCTTTTTTATTGCTTCTATTTCAGTTTTTAGTTCCTGGAACGTTTCTTTCATTTTTTTGGTTTAGTTTTTCTTGATTTTCTTTCAAGGATTTGTTCATCTCTTCCACATTTTTGTTTGTATTTTTTCAATTTCTTTAAGGGAATTTTTTTTATAACTTTGTTGAAGACTATAATAATTTTCATAAAGGTGTTTCTTGCTGTTGTTTCCTTCTGTTTCCTCTTCATTGTTCTGTTCAGGTCTTGTAGTTGTAGAACCACCAGTTTCTTCTGGTGTTGTCTGTTGCAGTACATTTTTCCCAGCCTGTTTTCGTCCGGGAGGTTTGTGACCTGGCACGCGCACAGCGGCGGTTGGAACCTGGTTCGCGCGCTGAAGTTTTTGTCCCCCAAAGAAATGAATCAGACACTTATATCACTTTATACTGTTTGGCCCATGTCTTAAGCACATTACTAGCTAGCTCTTTCATCTTAATTCAATCCATTTCCATTTATCTTAGCACCACGTGGCCCACAGCCTGTGGCTCACCTGAATTCGCTACATGCTTCTTCTTTGGGGGATGGATGGAGACTGGCTAACTCCACCCTTTCCTACCTGTCTGCCCTCTGATTCTCCACCCACTTCTACGATGCTGTACATAGGCCAAAACAGTCCTTTATTTACAGCATGCAAAGAACATTCCACCACAGTTGTCTTGTTGTTCTTTATATTATTATATGTACTCTTGCACTAGTGTCTGGCCATGGCTTCTATGGTTTATGGTTAGGCAGCTCCTAGTCAGTTGTGACAAGAGGGCTTGTGTGTCTCCTATCTCCTCTGACCAAGGGGTCTGCTTGATCTCTGACTCTGCTCTGGACAGGGTTCTGAATTTCAAAGCCTCAGTCCTTCTCTGATGATGCAGTTTTCCCCTGAAGGCGGGGCCCAGCTGTGCAAGGTCCTCTCTTTTAGGTGTTGCTGGAGGAACCCTTCACAGCCAAAACCTAGTCCTATGTGATAGGGAGAGTCTGAGATCAGACTTTGGAATTGACCTTCATCCCCAGGAGTGACTCTGTGGAAGTATGGTCCAGGTGCTGGAATCTGCTCACCTCTGAAGAGGCTCTGAATTTCAAAGTCCTCAGTCCTTCTCTACTGACACAGTTGGAAGCAGGGCCAGCAGTACAATGTCCTAGGTAATCCTTTCTTAACATGAGATAAAAATATAAATTCAATTAACACATTTATAAGTTTAAAAATATTGAATTCAATTATTATAGGGTAAAACATTGTCTCTACATATCATCACTATTTCTATATGTCATTCACTAACTGCTCTTCTAAATTTCAAACTCCTGACAGAAGGTAAAGTGTAAGGACTGCCCATGTTAGAACCAGAAAATAATCCCAGAGAAATTAAGTTAATGTTTTGATCTCAAGTCTTCCAAGAATATTTATCTGTAAAGGAAAAGCATCCTGAAATAACACTAGTTCAAATATGGGTAATGAAGATTGCGTTTTTCTTTTAATAATTTCTTTATCCTACTGTGTTTAATTACTTCTCACTCCTGGCTACAGTTTTACATTGTTCACAATTACTTGTCTGCACTTCTAATGACACTATAACAATTGTGAAAACTGAAATGCAACTACTCTAATGCACTTAATTATTAAGTACACCCAGAAAAGTATTGCTGGACAGTAGGTTTTCAATACCATTTAGTTTTTGTTTCCTTCCTATAAGGTTTTTTAATAGTGTTTCAAGCACTTCTAGTTGATATCCTTTTAAGGATGTCTACTTGCTAACTTGACCTCTGGCATCTCCCGCTTCCCATCTTTATTACATTATATTATCAAATTAATTATATAAAAAGACCCTTGGTACATGGAATTGCAATTGTCAGTAAATTTCAGTTATCCATAGAGTAAATTTGTGACTTTTTCCCCACAAGTGAAAAATTCTCCATACTCCACACAAGTGTAAAATGTTACCTCTCACTGCTTCCTTTTTATAGCTAAAATTCTAGCACTCTGTCAATGAAATTCAGTACCCTATCAATTACAATATTTTATATTTTTGTGTTACAATTTATTCTTCCCCCTAAAATGCTTTATCCTCATCTTTATCCCCTGAAACACTTGTAGTTTTCTATATTTCAAATGATGTCACATATTGGTAAAGTGAACACTATATTGTACATTTTTTTTAGTTTAGTTGATTATATTCTTGTGTTAGGTGTTTGTATATTTTCCTTTACTAAAGTTAATTATCTCAAACATTCCACCATAAAACAGAAGATAAGAAATATATTTAAATTCTTGAAAAATTATAAAAGAATTTATTTTGGTTGTCAAGGCTGGAATAATATAGCTTTTATCTTGGTTACTTTGTAGCAATATGACTGCACAATATAGGCTTATCTAATTTTCCACTGTTAGCACTATTTTAATTAGAACTAACATTGTACTGTTAAGTTTCATATATTATTTAAACATATTTTATTCTTATCTATTAATTCTAAATCTGATCTTAGGAACTTATGTTGTTGTGCAATCATTTGTACTTAAACTGTGGAGTATACTCTTAATTGTATGACTATGTAGAAACTTTAGCTTGTGTAATTATTTACAATGAGAAATGTTGCAGACCACCCAATTGAAATAGATTGACATTCATAGTCTCTCTAAATTCACAAGATGTCTATATTTGCACTCTGGCTCCTAGTTATTTATACTTTTCTGGTAAAAATATTTTTATCAGATAGCAAGTGATGGAAGATGGCTCCTTTTTTCTCTACTTGAGCTCTCTGGGTCCCTGTTGTTCACTTTGCTATATGGAAAGCAGCACTCTCAGCATGATGGATAAGAAGATCACTTGGTTCATATTTACCAAAGAAAACATTAAACACATCTTTCAAAGGAAAGATCATCTTTGCCCTGAAAAGGAGAGATGCATTCAGTCATACATGTGCACTCTAAATTTTGCTTGGTTTAGGATTTTACAACCAGAGTAAATTATTTCTTATGCCAAATCTTATAGGACACAACTGGCCAATTAAAATAAAAAGGGGTAGTCAGCATTTGTGTGTTCCTTTAGGAGGCATCATCAGCATGTTTTTCCTTGCTGCAGAATTTAAACACACCATTAGGCAGCATCCGTGGCCAAACCAATGTTGCTGTGGCTTTCCATGTTACTGTGAGTGTCTAAAAACCCTAGGTCATCAAAAAGAACATCCATTACCTGGTGATAATACAAAGCAAAAACAATATTTTTAAAAGCATTTACTCTAAAGTGAGTTACAACATTCATTTGAATGTTCAATAATGTTTAGCCATTAGTATGTGACAAATTTTTAGACAATTCCTGATTCAAATTGTAAAACAATACTAATACAAAGAAAGTGAGAGACAGATATGAAAATAAGTTGGTACCATCAATTCAGAAAGGGAAATATATCAAAAATGCTACACATTGACCAAATGTCCACAACATTGATGAACTATTATTTATGTGACTGATTGAAATATTTTTCACTCATTATTACATGAGTGGTTATGTAGCCAATATCAAATAGGTCAAGTGTCTTCATCCATACTCATCTTGGCTTATATAGACAATTAAGACTTTCTATCCCTTATAATGCATTCATCTTCACTTTGTTGGACTACCCTACAATAAATACAGAAGTTACACTGTATTGACAAATTTTATAAAGTAAAATTGTTATTTGGAGCCACTTTCTAAGCAAACATTATAAATATTAATAATTCTATGTTCAAGAAAAATACAGAGTTTGCTGTTATTTCCACTTTTGTATCTGGCTCAATCTAGATTCCATGACCAATGTCTACTAAAAAATGGTTCTAAATCAGGCCAAAAGATGTGCACATTTTTAGCATTCTACATAAATAACCACTATAAAAATTTTGCCATTAAATAAATAAAGGTAGTCTAAGTATAATATTACAAAAATCTAAAAAATATAACTGTATACATTAAATAAAATTGGACCCACGTCTTGGGACACAATTCTTGGCATACTTCCCCTACCCATCTCTCCCCTAAATTCAGGCAAGCAGTGAAAACCTTGTGGGTCAGAACTCCCCATTAAAATCCAGCTAGCTGGACATCCCATCTATAAATCCTGCCAGAACCACCAGTCTTTTCCATTACCTGGAGACTTCAGCAATTATCTGAGAGCCACAGTTTCTCAGCATTTATTTGATCAAGAATGGCTACCTGAAAACCAGTTCTCAGCTCCTATTGGATCAAGAGTGGCTATGTAAGACCCACAATCTGCCAACACCTACTGGACCTAGAGATCCTATAGGATTAAGAGCTTTATTTCTGGATTAAAAGCTCGTATTGGACCAAGATTTGCACCCTGAGACACAGAAACAGCCAGCTCCTATTGCACCAAGAATAGCTCACTATGACACATAATACCCTACCTCTAAATGGACCAGAAGCCCAGATTGGACCAAGAGAGAATTCCTGAGACACAAACAACCAGAATAGATTTCACCAAAATTACCTCCCTGAGACACACACAAATCCTGCATTTATCTAAGGAAGCAATATGAAGACACCAGTGCAATAATAAATATAACAGCATGAAGAACAATATTACAACACCAGAATTCAGTGTTCTAAACTAGCAAGACAAGAATATGATGATGGATAAAAAGCAGAATGAAATGACCTTAAAAACAGGTTTATGAAGATAATAGAAGCCCTTTGTTCCTTGTTCAAATTCAGGCAACATTTATTGAATATTTATATGTACCATGTAATATACTAAAATTCCTTGTACTTTTATTTTTCAGGAGAGCAATATATGTATATTCCTCAAAACCATTCTATGAAGCTTCCCATTCCAAAGTTAGGCACATGTTCAGATTCCCTTCCTCACAAGTCAGTTTTTAAGCCTGGTGTACTCTTACCTTCTTATCCCCAACTTCACTACTAATACTACTTATAAACTTCTGGTTGTATTTTCATCTCAACTATAAATGAAGAAGACAGAGCCCATATACATATTTCAGATCCTCAAGAAGATGCATTCACAGTGTCCATCTTCTTTACCACATTTTATTCCAATTAGACTTAGTGTTCTACTTAGTGCTGAGGCATGATTATCTGAATTAGATTTCTTTCTTTAATATTTGTCTTAATTATTACTATTGCTATGATAAAAAGCCAAGTCGACAAAGGCAAACTTATATAAGAAAGGGTGTTCTTTTCTTTCTTTTTAAGTCCACTAATGAGTGAGTACATCCCCTGCTTATCTTTCTGTGTTTGTGATACCTCACTCGGAAGGATATTCTCCAATTCCATACATTTGCCTGTGATAATAGAAGTCTTAAAAGAAAAAAATATAACACTCTTTTAAAGAAATAGTGGAAAAGACAAACAAAAAAATGGAAAGAAACATTTCAAGATTTAATAATTAAATTAGAAGCAATAAAGAAGACCAAAAACAGAGCCAATGCTGGAAGTAGAAAATGTGAAAAAACAAACTGGAATTACAGGTGTAAGCTAACCCACAGAACACAAGTGATAAAAGAGAGAAGCACTGGTCAAGAAGATTTGATAGTAGAAATAGATATGTCAAAGAAAACATGAAAACCAAAAAAGTTATAACACAAAATGTTGAGTATAGTGAGACTGAGAAGTTACCCAAGGAAGCTCTAATGACCTCAAAGAATCTGGACCCCAATGGAGCATGGCCAGAATTATTGGAGATCTAGGAACATGGACTCCAATTCCTTTTTGTTCCTGCATTTCTCTTGAAGAGGATTGAACCATCCATCGTGGGACATTTCAACTCTCTGAAAATTGTCTTAAGGTTCCATTTGTATCAGTGAGTGTTTATATAGCCCCTTAATAAATAGTAATTCTTACATGATAAAAAAGAAAAGAGAGAGAGAAAGAGAGCAATGGAGAGACAGAGAAAGAAAGAACCTGCTGTATACACTCTAGGATTACTTTTGAAATATAGACAATTCAGGACAGTTGGAAGATAGCTTCATGTCATAGCTTTAACAAGATTTCCTAATGGACATACCCAGCACTCTGAGAATGGATATAATCAATATTCAGCCAATTAGAACCTAACCACTGTTTTAGATTTTACAGGACCCCACAGAGATGCCATCACCCACAAGTCATCAGGAAGCAAATTTATAAAAAACTACACCCCTCCTCCAATAAGATTTGTCCTCTGAGGGTTATGGATGATTATCATTTTGATAGGGTAGTTATAAGTTAAAATTTGGTTGCAAATAGAATAATAATATAGACATAGGTAGATTCTTGTATCTACCTATAAACAATTATTAGACAAATATGAGCCAAAAACAATTTGCTCTGGTATAGATGCTTGTATATTGATACAAATGTAAAATCATTTTATATGTTTGATTGAGATAATCTGTATATTGATACAAATGTAAATCTGAAATTGTTTTATATGTCTAAGGTAATTTGTATATTGACACAAAATTGAATATATAATTGTCCTATTTTGCACATGTTTCTACCTCTGTTTAAAATATTTTGTACAATAATGCATATTAAACATATTATTGTCATTCCCACCATGCAACTTCTACCTTTGTTTATTTATACTAGTCATAATGTATAATTACAATATTTATAATATATATCATAATATATATATAAGATGTCTTGTATACTTCTGTATATATATATATATACATATATATATATGATACTTTTGTCACTTTGGACAGTATGTGTGCCCTGGTTAATGTTTATGTGATCATCATACTTGAAGCTATTATTCAGAAACTGTACACCCATTTATAGATTGTCTATTTTTAAAATTTAAGTTTCAGTCTTTAGGAAAAGAATACCAGCTCAAAAGCACAGAAAATATATTCAACAAAATCAAAATAAAACTTTCCCAATCTAAAGAAGAGAATGCCTATAAAGATTCAAGAAGCTTACAGAACACCAAATAGAATAGAATCCTCCCACAAAAATGTTTCAAATTATATATATATATATATATATATGTACAGAGAGAGAGAAAGAGAGAGATGTAAGGCCAAGTAACCTATAAAGGCAGATCCATCAAATACCCGCAAACTGCTCAATGTAAACAATGAAAGACAGAAGTCCTGGTCCGATTTTATACAGACCCTAAGAGGCCATGGATGCCAGCCCAGATTACTATACCCAGCAAAATTATCAGTCACCACAAATGAAGTAAACATATGTTTCATGACCATACCAGATTAAGCAATTCCTATTTACAAATTTAGATGTACAGAAAGTACAAAAAGTAAAACTCTGACCTAAGAAAGCTAGACACAATCATGAAGCCACACACAATAAATAATCCCACAGAATGAAGCCCCAAAGAAAAGAAGCACACAACAATGTCACCAAAAATAACAGGAATTAAGAATCATAGAACATTAATATTCCATAATATTAATGTACTCAATTCACCTATAAAAAGACACTGGCCAACACAATAGACACAAAAAGAGAATCCATCCTTCTGCTACATACAAGATTTACAACTCAACATCAAAGGCATATACTGCTTCAGAGTAAAGGGTTGGAAAAACTCTTTCCAAACAAATGGACTTAAGAAACTGAGAATGGTGTAGAAGTTCTCTCATATACTTTAGCATATATATGTATACATATATAAAACATACAAAGATCTCAACTGCATTATTTCCAAGGCAAAAAGTATTAGCATAAAATAATACTTGAACCACCAAGTGTATAACTGTACTATTTATAGTAGCCAGATACAAAAGCAACATTGTCAATTGATGCATGCATAAAGGAAATGCAGCATAAATTTACAAAGGTACATTATTCAGCCATCAGAAGAATGCTATGCAGAAACTGATGGTATCACTCAGTGAAGGACTGCATGCTTATAATGAGCAAGAGTCTAGGTTCAGTACCCAGCTATTAATAAAATTTAAGAAGTAAAGAAATGTTATCTTATTACTTGTAGTAAAATAGTTGGAATTAGAAGACATTAAATTAAACAAGCCAGGCAGAGAAGACAAACACTACACCTTCTCTCTCATAGGTAGATGCTACAATCTGTTGATCTGACTATACAACAGGCATTGCTAGAAGGGTAGCATAGAGGACGGATCCAAGAAATGTTGGATAACAAGTATTATAATAAGTTCTCTAGCACAGGATGACTGTGGTTCACAATAACCTACTTTGTAGGTAACAAGAGGAGTTTAAACATACAGCAATGATAAGATAAAAAACCTTAGTATCTTTTGAATAGTCCACATTGTAAACCTGTATTGAAACTTCACAATGGGCCTCATTATATGTAATTATCATTTGTTAGTCAAAAATATTCTAGTGTCAATGGAGATGAAATTGCTAACTATTCTAAACTAGCCATTACCTATTGTCTACATATAGTAAATTACCATGCTGTACCCATAAATATGCATATTTATCATATAATTATAAACATTTAAAAACCTCAACAAAACAAGCTTGAGTAGGTATTCTAATATCTAACAAAATAGACTTCAAGCAAAAATCAATCAAAAGAAATCAAGGTGGACATTACTTACTCATCTCACAAAAAATTCATCAAGATGAAGTCTCAAGCTTGTATCTATTTGCATTTCTACACACTACCATCCAGCTATGCCAACACCATTTGTTACATATACTATCTTTTATCCATTGAATATTTTGGGCCTATTTGTCAAAGATCAGGTGTTCATAGGTTTTTGGGTTAATGTCTGGATCCTCAATTCTATTCCATTCATCCACAAGTCTGTCTTTATGCCAGTACCAGACTGTTTTTATTACTGTAGCTCTATAGTATAACTTGAAGTTAGGGATGGTGATGTCTCCTGAGGTTCTTTTGTTGAGCAAAATTGTTTTGACAATCCTGACTTTCCTGTTGTTCCTAATGAAATTGAGTATTGTTCTTTCAAGGTACAAAAAATATTGTGTTGGAATTTTGATGGGCAGTGCAATGAACTTGTAGACTGCTTTTGGTAGAATTGCCATTTTTAGCATATTGATTTTGCCTATCCAGGAATATGGGAGAGCTTTCGATTTTCTGATATCCTCTTTAATTTCTTTCTTCAGTGATTTAAAATTTTTGTCAAATAGATCTGTTATCCAAGCCTGGTAACCTGCACAAAACTCAAATCCAAGTGTATCAAAGACCTCAACATAAATCGAGCCGCTTTGAACTTGATAGAAAAGAAAGTGGGAAATACACTTCTACAAATTGGCTCAGGTGACCACTTCCTAAATATAACACAGTGGCACAGACACTAAGATCAACAATCAGTAAGTGGGATCTCCTGAATCTGAGAAGCTTCTGTAAAGCCAAGGACACTGTCAATATGACCAAATGGCAGCCTACATAATGGGAAAAGATTTTCACCAACCCTATAAGTGATAGAGGATTGATGTCAAAGATGTATAAAGAACTCAAGAATCTAGAGCCCAAAACCTTGAATAACCCAAACAAAAAATGTGGTTCAGAACGAAAAAGGGAATTCTCAGCAGAAGAATTACGAATGGCTGAAAGGCAGTTGAAAAAGTGCTCAACTTATTTATCCATCAGAGAAATACAAATCAGAACAACTTTGAGATACCACTTGACACCTATCAGATTGGCTAAGATAGAAGACATAGATGACAGCCTATGTTGGAGAGGATGTGGAGCAAGGGGAACACGCCTCCATTATTGGTGGGAGGGTAAGCTTGTTCAGCCACTCTGGAATGCAGTATGGCGGTTTCTCAGAAAACTGAAAATCAATCTTGCCAAGCACCCAGCAATACTACTTCTGGCTGTATACTCTAAAGATGCACAGTCATACTCCAAAGGTATTAGCTCAACTATGTTCATAGCAGCATTATTTGTAATAGCAAGAACCTGGAAACAACCTAGATGTCCCTCAACGGAAGAATGGAGTAACAAACTATGGTACATCTACACAATGGAGTACTACTCAGCACTAAGAAAAAATGATATCCTAAAATTTGCAGACAGGATAGATTTGGAGATTATCCTCCTGAGGGAGGTATCACAAACCCAGAAAGTTATGCATGGGATGTACTCACTCATTAGTGGACTCTAAACAAAACAAAACAAAAAAAGAAAAGCATGCCCAATTTTCAAACCATAACCACTGAACAGCTTAGGATCAGAAACACCTTGGACTGACACCTTTGGATCCCACTCCCCCTAGAGGAACACCTGACTCATTCTTGATGTTGGTGGGAGAAAACTGGATTTGCCAGGATTGGAAACTGAACTAAGCAATATTGGGACTTTGGGACCTTGGGACCACCTGCCCATGTTGTGTGGGAATGAGGATATGTGGAGAAGAGAGTATGACCTGATATGGTGGGAGGGGAAAGGGACCTTGAATAAGGATATACAAGGATAGAAAATGTGACTTCTTTATTCATAGTAACAAAAAAAGGAATAAAATTAGCTACACAGAGTCCCTTCTCTCTCTCATGCCCTTGGATCAAGGACCTGACACGATGAGTGCAGCTATGTGAAATCACAACCTTTCTAGGAACTGCATAATCTCTCTTGTGTCAGAGAGTGTTCCCCTTTGAACCCTTTAATAAATAACAATCTTTCTTTATCAAAAAAAGATGAAATCTCAATACTGAACATTTATGTTCCCAATATAAGAGTACCCATATATGTAAAAGAAACATTACTAAACCATAAATATCACATCAAAATCTATACATTAATAATGGGAGACTTCAATACCCCACTCTAACCAATAGATAGGTATACCAGACAGAAGCTTAACAGAGAAATAAGGGATCTAACATATGTTATAATTCAAATGGACTTAATAAATATATACAGAACTTTTCACCCAAACACAAAGAAATATATCTTCTTAGCACCCTGTGTAAATTTCTTTAAAATTGTCCACATACTCAGTCATAAAGCAAACATGAATAGATACAAAAAATGGAAATAACCACTAGTGTCCTATCAGACCCACCATTGACTAAAGTTGGAGTTCAACAACAACACAAACCACAGAAAGCCTACAACCTCATGGAAACAGAACATCCCTCTATTGAACCACATATGGGTCAAGGAATAAGTAAAGAAAGAAATTAGAAACTTCTTAGAATTCAATAAAAATGAATCTACAACATACCCAAACTTATAGAAAACAATTAAAGCAGTGCTAAGAGGAAAATTTATAGCACTAAATGCCTACATAAAAAAAAATTTAAAAAAAAAACTTACACAAGAGAATTAAGGGCACATCTGTGAGATCACGTACAGTTAGAAGCAAACTTTCCCTGAAGGAGTAGGTGACAGGAAATAATCAACTTAGGGCTGAAATCAATACAATTGAAACAAGGAGAACAATACAAATAATCTATAAATCAAAGAGTTCGTTCTTTGAGAAGGTCAACAAGATAAACAAATACTTATACAACCCAACCAAAAGGGAGGAATAAAATATCCACATTAACATGTGGATGACGTGGAAGAAATGACAAGGAAGACATAAAAACAAATACTAAGGAAATCCAGAAAAATCATTAGATGATACTTCAAAAACTTATACTCCATTAAATTGGAATTTATTCTTTTTTTTCTGGATAGGTACCACTTACCAAAATTCATCAAGACAAGATAAATGACCTAAATAAACATATAACTCCTCAACAAAACAGAAGCTATTATTAAATGTCACAGTGCAGAAATCTATCAGATTTTTTAAAGAATTCATACCAGTACTATTCAAACTGTTCCACACAATAGAAACCAAAGGATCATTGCCAAACTCCTTTAACAAAGGTACTGTCACCCTGATACTCAAGCCACTCAAAGATGCAACAACAAATAGAGTTGATGCAAAAATATTCAATAAAACACTGGCAAATCAAATTAAAGAACACAGAAAAATTATCATCCACCATAATCAAGTAGGCTTCATCCCTGAGATGCAAGGATGGCTCAACATATGAAAAACTGTGAATGCCATCTATCATATAAACAACCTGAAAAAAATGATCATCTCATTAAATAATAAAAGATCCTTGGACAAAATCTAACACCCCTCCATGATAAAAGTCCCAGAGATATCAGGAATACAGGAAAAATACCTAAACATAGGTTTTAGACTGTGTTTCTGTACATGGACTGGTAACTTGGAGCTCATTCCCTCCAGAGAAACACCTAACACAGTCTTGATATTAGAATGAAGAAATCAGACTTGCCTGGAGTGGATGCTAGCCTGGAGCTAATCCACCTTGAAACCTCTTGCCCTTTCTGGGGAGGTGCTGGCTGCTAGGGAGGAAAGATGCAGAAGACTGACCAGTAGGGATCGGAAGAGGAAAGGGAGTTGGAACAAGGGGATACCTGGATAAAAAATGAGATTCTATTCTATACAACCTTTCCAGGAACTGGAATTTTTTTATTTTTATTTTATAAATATTTTTATTTATAAAACTAAAAAGGCAACAGCCAACATATAACTAAATAAAGAGAAACTCAAATCACTCCCACTAAAATGAGGAACAAGACAAGGCTGTTCTCTCTCCAATATCTATTCAATATAGTTCTCAAAGTTTTAGCTAAAGCAATAAGACAACGAAAGAAGATCAAGAGGATGCAAACTGGAAAGTAAGTAGTCATACTTTCACTATTGTTGATGATATGGTAGTATATACAAGTGGCCCCAAAATTGTACTAGGAAACTCCTACAGCTGATAATCACCTTCAGCAGGGTAGCAGGAAACAAGATCAACTAAAAAAAAAATCAATAGCCCTCCTATATACATATGATAAAGAACTGAAAAAGAAATCAGGGAACCATCACAGTTTACAATAGCTCCAAATAGCATGAAATATCTTGGTGTAACTCAAATTGAAGAAGTGACAATCCTGTATGACAAAAACTTTAAGTCATTGAAGAAAGAGACTAACAAGATATCAGAAAATGGAAAGATTTCTCATGCTCCTGGAGAGGTAGGATCAACATAGTAAAAATGGTAATCTTACCAAAAGCAATCTATAGAGTCAGTGCAATTCTCATCAAAATCCCAACACAATTCTTCACAGACCTTAAAAGAGAAATACTCAACTTCATATAGAATAATATTAAAAAAATAGGATTTCCAAAACAATCCAGCTCTATAATAGAACTTTGTGAGCCATCACCATCCCTGACTTAAAGCTTTACTATAGAGCTACAGTAATAAAAACAGCTTGGTACTGGCATAGAAATAGATATGTGGATCAATGGAATTGAACAAAGACCCTGAAATCAATCCACACACCTATGAACACCCAATTTTTCACAGCTAGGCCAAAGTTAGAATACAAAATAGATAGCATCTTCAACAAATGTTGCTGGCATAACTGGGTGGTGCTATGTAGAAGAAAGCAAATAGATCCATATCTATCACCCTGCACAAAACTCAAATCCAAGTGAATCAAATACTTCAACATAAACCCAGTTATACTAAACCTGATAAAAAAAAATATGAAATACCTTTGAACACATTAGCACAAGAGGCCACTTTCTAAATAATAACACCAGTAGCAAATACAACACTGAGTACAATATTTAATAGATGAGACCTCTTGAAACTAAGGAGCTTCTGTAGGGCACAGTACAGAGTTAATAAGACAAAACAACAGTGTAAAGAATGGAAAATTCTCTTCACCAACCCTACATCAGATAGAATACTTATCTCTAAAATATATAGAGAACTCAAGAAACTATTGGTCAAAAAAACAAAGAATCCAATTGGAAAATGGGGCACAGAGCTAAACAGGGAATTCTCAACAGAAGAACTCTAAATGGCTAAAAGACACTTAAACATCCCTAGCTTAACATCCTTAGCCATTAGTGAAATGCAAATCAAAGCAACTCTGTGATACCATTTTACACTTGTCAGAATGGCTAAGATTAAAAACACAGAAGACAGCCTATGCTGGAGAGGATATGAAGCAAGGGAAACACTCCTCCTCTATTACTGATGGGAGTGTAAACTTATACAACCACTTTGGAAATCAGTATTCAGTTCTTCAGAAAACTGGAAATCAATCTGCTCAATGATCCAGTAATACCACCATTGGACATATATCCAAAGGATATACATTCTTACTCCAAGGGCATTAGCTCAACTATGTTCATAGCAGCATTATTTAATAATGCTGGAAACCTAGAAACAACCTAGATGCCCCTCAACTGAAAAATGGATTTAAAACAAAGTAAATATATGTGTAGCAATCTTATTTGCATTATCACCCTTGATAAGTCATGCTTATGATTTTTATCTTCTTTATAGTTATTGTTAACTTATCAGCATTTTAAATTCATTTTACTGTTTTTCTTGATAAATACAAAATAAATAAAGAAGAAGGAAAAAAATTGTGGTACATTTAAACAATGGAGTTCTACTCAGTAGAAAAACAAAAAAAGACATCCTGAAATTTTCAGGCAAATAAATGAATCTGGAGAGTATCATCTTGTGTGAAGAAAAACAGACCCAGAAAGATAGAAATGGTATATACTCACTCATAAGTGGATTTGATTTGAGACACAAGCCAAAGAATAACCAGGCTACAATCAACAACATTCCCCCCTAACAGCTAGATAACAAGAGAAAGTTAAAGACATTCACAGATCCTCCTTATAAGGGAAATAGAGAAGATCTTGTGGGAAAATTGCAATCATCTGTGGCTGGAGGAGGGGGGAGCAAGGAGAGTTGAGAAGAGAATATGAGAGAATAAGATGGTAAAATGGGGTTGGGGGAAACAACAGAGATGGAGAACAAAGAGGTGGATATTCTGATAGAGGGAGCCATTGTGGGATTAGCCAAAAACCTGGTGCTAGGGAACCACCAAGAACCCACAAGATGAGCCAGCCTAGACTCCAAGCAATAGTCAAGAGGGTGCCTAAACTGGTTCTTTCTTATTGTCATATGAATAGCCACTCTAATTGCCCTTATAGGACCTTCATCCAGTAGCTGGTGGAGGTAGGAACAAAGATCATAACTAAACACTGTGTCAAGCTACTAGTCCAGTCCAGCTGAAAAGAGGAAGGAGATATTGCATAAGCAGAGAGATCATGATGGGGAAACCCATGAAGTAGGCTATCTGGTGCTGTTGGGAGGTTGAGACTCTGAAATTCCAGCTGATGAAACTTTATGGAATAAATCTGGACACTCTGAATATAGATGACAGTAAAAGGCATGGGCAATTTGTGTAGCCTCTTGCACTCAGACTAGACTTTATCCTGGGTCCATGAACTGGCTTCTTAGAGTCCATGACCTTTTTGTTGTTGGATGATCATCAACATTTTAAGTATCAACACTGCTGGGAAGTAGATGTGTCTTAATCTTTCGATTAGAAAACAGTAAAGTGGAGGTTGAAGCATGCTTAATGAATTGCTCAAGGCCATTCATTAAATGAGTCACTAGCCTTTCTGTAGTAGAGTATCAGATGAAAACCAGACTAATTCTTGATTTTATTATACCCAGCTGGACTGGACTAGTAGCTTGACCCAGTGTTTAGTTATGATCTTTGTTCCTACCTCCACCAGCTACTGGATGAAGGTCCTATAAGGGCAATTAGAGTGGCTATTCATATGACAATAAGAAAGAACCAGTTTAGGCACCCTCTTGACTATTGCTTGGAGTCTAGGCTGGCTCATCTTTTTTTTTTAATCAGGTCCATGACTCTAAGAATGGGGAAACACCTTTCTCAGCATCGATACTAGAAGAAGGGACTTGGTCCTACCTCAATTGAATATGCCAGACAGACCTAATTCACCTTGGTATTCCTGGCCTTCTCAGGGGAATGAATGGTAGTGTTGGGGGAGGGCTGGGAGAAGGGGCAACAGAGGAAAAAAATTAAAAAAAAAAACTCTCTCAGTGACCAAAAAATTCCAAAAGACAAATCAAATTAATTCCAGTTTTTACTTAAAATGTTGATGATCATCCAGCAACAATAAATTCTATTTACTATGCATTAGAAGCCACTTGCTTCAAGGAACATAGTGCTTTCTACTGAGTCTTCATATATCAGTATCTATATAGCAGAGTTCTTTCCTGCACTGTTACTTACTTGTTAATTGATTTTAAGAAGTTATCAAACAGAAAAATTATAATTACAAAATAGTGGTATTTTCAAATTTCTTTCATTTTTTCTAATTTTGTCTATGCCACATTGCTTTAACACATCATTGAGGATACTGATTACATACAGTATACCATCCTCAGCCATCATTTTTAAGCTGAAAGAAAATGATGTTCAAAAATAGCAAGCACATCTCATATTCTCTTCACATCTGGTTATGTGTGTTTGAAAATTTATTCTTCACAAGAAATGATCAAGGCTTTGAGTAATTGAGTAGTGATATTTTCCTCATTGTGTAGTGAATAGGAATTGAGGCAAATTAAGAAACACATTAGTCATGAGACCTTTCCAGATTAGTCTATGTCAAAATAGATATGAGTCTCCATGCCCAGAGATATTCAGAGTACCTATTACAGCATGGAAATTAATATTATAGAAATCAATTTCTTAACAAAGAAGATACTCTGTGACATCACTTCTGTCACTAATACTGATAGTTCAAAACTTTTTGAAACCAAACAAGGTGATCATGAAGAAAGCCTAAAGGCATTTGAATCAAATGAAATTAAGTATCAACACTGCTGGGAAGTAGATGTGTCTTAATCTTTCGATTAGAAAACAGTAAAGTGGAGGTTGAAGCATGCTTAATGAATTGCTCAAGGCCATTCATTAAATGAGTCACTAGCCTTTCTGTAGTAGAGTATCAGATGAAAACCAGACTAATTCTTGATTTTATTATACCCATTGTGCTTAGCTAGCTAGTAGATACTTTCTTCTGTCTGGAAAAATTATACATTAACCAATCTTTTCTTTACAGTCTAGGGACTGAAGAATGACATAAAGGCAATGGTTTTCTGTTCAGTATTTGAAATGTCTAGAAAAATCCAGGTTTTTTTCTAATATTGTAAAAGTAGTTATCAAATTATTGCTTTTACGTTAAATGAAGATTAAAGTCTGTTATGCTAAATAGAAAAAAATTCTGAGTATGCTATTGATTTGTCCCATTATTCATCTTCTGCATACTTGGATGGAGGTTAGAATTTTTCTATATATTCAGGAATCTTTTCAGAAGCCCCCATAAACACATATTTACACATGTAATAAGTATTTTAAATTAAGTCATAATTTAAGAGAATTATAATATCTAGTTATTATAATAACATACTAAATATTACTTTGTTTTTTTACCTTATGTACTATTTATATGTGATATAAATTAAAAACATATTATATATTTCTAGTTCATTGAATGCTTCTATTGCATTCTCAAATTGCCTTAACAGCATTTAGTATCACGATCTACATGCACAATTGTAAAATATAGGTATTCTCAATAATACATTTTAATATTTTATTTATAAACACATTAGTCATGAAACATACTTAATACCTGACCATATTCCCTCTTTAAAGTATATTTAAATGGTATTTTTATTAAAGAAATACATGGCATGTATTTCCTTTTTTGTTTATTTTCTTTAACTTTTAAGAATTTCAGATATAAGTACTGCCTTTATATACTTTCTACCCATCCCTCTTCCCTCTGCCAGCCCTCCAGTGCCACTCCTCGAGTACATGACATCTTCTTCTGTAATTATTATTGTTATATATACTTATGTTATAATGTTATACTTCACTATCTTATTTTGCCTATTAACTTTTGTCAATTTTGCACAAACTAGAGACATCTGGGAGGAGAGAACTTCAACTAAAATGCCTTCATCAGATTGTCCTGTATGTATATATATATATATATATATACATAACAATGACTAATAAAAAGGAAAGACATGCATTTGAAAGAGGGCAAGTAGAGTAGGGTTAGATGGGAGGGTTCAGATTGAGAAAAGGGAAGGAGGAATGATGTAATTATATTATAATATCAAAAAATCATGAAGCTTAAAATGTAAATAATATGCCAGTCCCTATTTATTACTACTTTAACAAATTTTAAAATAAATCAAGAAAATTTATTAGATTCTTTTTGAAAATATAATACTTTATGGTGCAATAATTAATAATAATACATAATCACATAATATATAATCATACATAATAATGAAATATTGTGCACAGTTGTTAAATGTAAAAATAGTTGACCTCTAGATTCTCTAATAAATTTTTAGCCTCATACCATTGAGAGGTGTTCTTGTCCTTTCAATGCTCAGTCACTGGATAAAATGGAATTGCAAACTGATCATCATGAATCTCAGAGTTTTTCAAGGCTTTTCTAGACAAGATTGAATTACAGAATGATTCATTCTCTCTTAAAGCTTAAACTCAGTAAACTCTAGCAAGTGTTTATAGTTATTCAACTATAACTATGTGATTTACAGGATTTGGTTCATAAGTAAAATTTTTAAATATTTTAAACACTTTTTACTTTTAAATACTTTTGTTGTGTCTTTGTAATATAAATATACATATTACATTTACCTTTCCTTTATGTCCTCCTAGTTCCAATTTTCTCACTTCTTGCCTCTCCTTGGAAAACAAATGGTCATCTAAAGAATAATAATTAAGTAAAATTTGATAATACAAAAACAAACTAATTAGAATAAAACAAAACAAAGAAAAGGAAAAGAGCCCAAGAAAAATCACAAGAAACAAATATAGATACAACACACACTCACTCTCACATTAAATAGTATCATGAAAATTCACAGAACTGAAAGCCATAATATATACTCAAAAGCTTTAGGATAAATAAATAAATAAGCTAAATTAAATTTAAAAATACAAGTGACAGAGAACTGATCTCTAAGGTATATAAAGAGCTCAAGAATTTAGATCACAAAACCTTGAATAACCCTATCAAAAAATGGGGTTCAGATCTAAAAAGGGAATTCTCAGCAGAGGAACTATGAATGGCTGAAAGGCACCTGAAAAAGTGCTCTTCATCTTTAGCCATCAGAGAAATGCAAATCAAAACAACTTTGAGATACCACCTAACACCTGTCAGATTGGCTAAGATAAAAGTTACAGATGACAGCCTATGCTGGAGAGGATGCGGAGCAAGGGGAACACTCCTGAATTGTTGGTGGGATTGTAAGCTTGTTCAGCCACTTTGGAATACAATATGGAGGTTTCTCAGAAAATTGAGAATCAATCTCCCCAAGGACCCAGCAATACCACTTCTGGGTGTATACCCTAAGGAGGCATATTCACACTCCAAAGGTATTAGCTCAACTATGTTCATAGCAGCATTATTTGTAATAGCAAGAACCTGGAAACAACCTAGATGTCCCTCAACTGAAGAATGGATTAACAAACTGTGGTACATCTACACAATGGAATACTACGCAGCAGTAAGAAAAAATGATATCCTAAAATTCACAGGCAAATGGATGGATT
>PVIH01015080.1:0-22812 GCA_004025045.1 Sigmodon hispidus
CTGGACGCTGGAGCTGAGGGAGTGTGGCAAAGCAAGAATCTCTTCTGAGCTGAAGTTACCTTGGAATCTTAAGCCCTGGCCTTTAGGATTAGAGTAAAATGACCAGAAATCTGAGTGACAGGGACAGCTCTGTAATCCACGTCCCTCAACCCACAGATCCTCTCTCCTGCTCCTCTCCATTCTAAGGCCAGCAGAGAGTTTGCCTGCTGAATCCATTCTCACTAACTGGTGTGTGTGTTGGGGAGCTGATTGGCTACGTGTTCTACAGACCTGTATTTAAAGGGCACTTGCAGAAGAAAGGAGTCAATCTCTTGGAAATGCAGTTAGGAGCAAAACTTTAGCGTAGTGGCCTCTCAGGGTTCCTTTTTCTCTCCATCTATGGCGATGCCGCTGAGTGCTGAGAGTGTGTAATTCAGGGTTCTCTGGGTGCTGTACTGGGGTATGGACCTCGGGTGTCCATGCTGAGGTGGCCGGAGTGTGGCGGGAGCAGGCCTAGGGAGTGTAGTGCTGAGGTGGTGGGTGTGACTGGCTCTGCTCTAAGGGAGCCATGTTGGCTTGGGCCGTGTTCCTCTGCAGTATTTTGTGAGCTGTGACAGTGTCAGCAGCCTGCCTACCTTGAGCTTTGTCCTCAACGGCGTCCAGTTCCCCCTGTCACCCTCCGCCTACATCATCCAGGTAAGGCCGAGTTCCTGTGGCCATAGCCTCTGGGATTTAGATCGGGTCCTGAAAAGCTGTGGTAAGGTTGGTCAGTCCTCAGGGATTAACTGCCAGGCTGGCCCCCTGCAGACCAGGACTGGGTTGGGGGGTGAAGAGGACTCTGTGGAGGAGAACTTTGTGACCTGAAGTTCTTCTCTCTCCCCAATCCCAGCAGTCCTTGCTATTAAGGGTCAGCTGTTCTAGGAGCACTTTACAGTCTGTGTGTCATTCCAGGGCTGCAGTTCAGCCCATCCATAAGCAAATGAATGATGAATGTGCTCTCTCTGTTGAATAGGAGGACAACATCTGCATGGTGGGCCTTGAGGCCTCCCCTCTGACCTCCGAGGATGGCCAGCCCATCTGGATCCTCGGGGATGTCTTCCTCAGGTCTTACTACGCAATCTTTGACATGGGCAATAACAAGGTGGGCCTTGCCACGGCTGCCTAGACTTGCCATGTGCACTCCCTCACCCCGAGCTTTTCTTCCTCAGCTTTCCCCTGTTGTGAGGGGTACCCTCTGTCCTTGCTCTGTGCATCGAGCCTTCGCTTTCTGTACCCTAGACCTTCACTAATAAAAAAATAGTTCTCTCTAGTGGC
The DNA here is from genome assembly GCA_004025045.1 of Sigmodon hispidus. Classification (NCBI taxonomy): domain Eukaryota; kingdom Metazoa; phylum Chordata; class Mammalia; order Rodentia; family Cricetidae; genus Sigmodon; species Sigmodon hispidus. The sequence goes on from PVIH01015080.1 coordinate 1,294, forward strand.
CAGCCTGTTGGGTCGTTTGTGTGTAGGGTGTGTGGGGTGGGGAACTGGGCAGAGTTGTATCTTGTCAGATTCCTGGCTCTCAGGGAACTGAGGGTGGGACTGGGGGTAAGTTTCACTATGACTGACCTCATCAGCCACAAGGTTTCCTGGTGGGTTCATTGGATGCAAAGTTGGAGGCCAGCCTTGGAGACAGGCTGTACCTTCAGAGCCTCTCCACAGATTCCCTCTGAACTGATAAAGCTCCCACGTCCCCAGCCTTCCCCACTGACCTCAGGGCTGCAGACATGTCCACTAGCGATCTGTCTGAGGGCTGACATGATACAGTCTAGGGTTTGTTTCCTCAACTTTGAATCTGCTTTGACTAGAATTTTTAAAGGATGAACTCGTGTTCATTTCTAACAGTTGTGGGTTCTTGAGGAAGAAAGATGCTTTTTTCTAAAAAGGCTGCAGACGGTTCAGGCTGAGGTGATTATACTTTAAATCCCAGGACGTGTTTTCAGAGGAGGGAGGTTGTCCAGCCAGCTCTTTCCCTGGCTTTCTCTGACGAGTTCAAGAGAAAATGCTCTAGACATCATTCTTGCACTTCCTTAGAAGTTTCTTAGAAAGCCCCAGAAGCACAAGCTCACATGATGGGTGGGGGGAGGAGGAAGAGAAGATGAGAAGAGGAAGAAAATAAAGGGTAGGGAGGGGGCAGGGAGGGCAAGAGGTGAAGAAGTGGGAAGGAGGTGTGGAGAAGGGGTAGTGGGGGAATGGGCAAAGAAGGAAGAGGAAAGAGAGCTAAGAATGCCTCTTCTGGCCAGGGACAAAGGTCATGCCCTCATTCTAGATTGAGACAAAGGCCTTGAAAGAAAAAGGAGACCCCTCGTTCTGCAGTCTGGATGAAGTGTCTTGTCAGCTGAGAATCATGAGCTCCAGCACAGTGGCTATTTCCTGGGAGACTGCCAACCCAACACAGAGACCAATGTCATTAGGAGTTAAATGGACAAGCCAGGAGCCGAGGTGTACTCTCAGAAAGACGAGGCAGGCAGATCTCTGAGTTCAAGGGCAGCAGAATCTACTAGGGGCCAGCTAGGTTTATTTGGTGAGTCCCTGTTTCAGCAAAATAAAACAATGGTAAAAATAACAATAAATCAGGCCTAAGCTTTTGCATATGTACCCTGGAGTAAGGCTTCACCCCCCAACACACACACACACACACTGTCTGGGACCTTGACAAATAAGACTTTTGTTTACAGTTAAGATATCCTAACTCCCTTTATGATCTTTTACCTGGTCAACACCAGGTTCCAGGTGCACCTCAGGAAACATCTTGTGATCTTATGTAAGTTTGTCAGCAGTCATCTGGGGGTAACTTTGGAGCTCAATAGAACCGGAAATCTGGCTATTGTAAAAGACAATGAGAAGGACATGTCCAATTTCTCAGTGGGCCTATTCTTTTCCTGATTGGCCCTTTGTCTTAACCTTTGTGTTTTAAGTACATATTTAAAAAACGTTTTTAAGTAGGGCAGTAGAGGCACAGGCCTTTAATCCCAGCACTCGAGAGGCAGACGCAGGAGGATCTCTGTGAACTTGAGGCCAGCCTGGTCAATAGAGTGAGTTCCAGGGCAGCCAAGGCTACACAGAGAAACCTTGTCAACAAAACCAACATATATATATATATATATATATATATATATATATATATAAAATAAACTACAGTTCTGCTTCATACTGGCTTGCTCTGAAATCATAATAATAGAACAATTATTTCTATTATTTAATAGAATGTATTTATTATTAATAATAATATTATTTAATGTCAAAGGTCTCCCCGAGTGGAGGTTTCTCAAGGATGAAGTAACTCCTTAGTCTCCTGCTAGCAATTCCTAAGTGTCCACCTTCGACATAAACCAGGAAGAACCAGCTGGGACTCTATATATTTCTCACATTCTTGGAAACATATTGACATTATGACAAGATGTCATAATGTCCTAGCTCGGACATCACTGGTGCAGAAGAGAAAGAAAATCTTAAAAGGAAAAAGGGGTCAAACGTTTAAAGTCAGAAGTTGATTCCTTGGCAACCTCGGCCAGCAGAGTAGAACTGCAAATCCCGGCGAACCCCGCGCTGCTGCGGCAGGGACTACATTTCCCAGCGGGCGCCTCGGGAGGCCTCCGGGGGCGGTCCGCAGGGGGCGGGTGCTGCCCTCTGCCGGGCGCAGCGGGAAGTGGGCACGGAGTGACAGCCCGAGCCCGAGCGCCGGGCGCGGGGCTAGGTGACAGCGGAGGCGGTAGCGGCGGGCGGGACGCAGAGAACGGCGACGGCGCCGACGGCGGCGGGAAGGACGGACGGGGCGGGCCTGGCTGGTGGCGCGTAGCCCGAGGAGCCCGACAGCGGGCGGCGGGCGAAGATCGGGGGCCGGGCACCCGAACTTGAGACAAGTTGCCGGAACCACAGGGCGCCGGCGGCGGACAGATTGACCTTCAGATCGAGGTGAGCCGGACTAGGGGGCAAGGGGTGCACGGGGGCCTGGGGAGCGCCATCTCCGCACTTTCCATCCTGCGGGTGCCCGAGGCAGGTGGGGTGGGTGGATGGGGTACACACTTGGGCAGGACAGGGTGCACCGCCCCGCCACCCATCCGCAACCGGTGCAGCCCTAGGTACCCGGCGCGTGGCCCCGGCGGTGCAGCTCGTCGGCCGGGGAGCCCCTCGGGCCCCTCCCTTCAGGCTGGGCAGGGGGCCGCCTCCCCGCGACCTTATGTAACCGGGGCGGGAGTGGCCGGCCGGGGCGGGCACGGGCCTTCCTGGCCCGGGGAAGCTGAGTGGAGCTAGGGCGGGAGGCGCAGGAGTGAACTTGCAAGAAGTTTGGAGGGACGCTCGGGCCCTGAGCTCGCTCCCCCTCCCCCGATACCGCGGGGGCGGGGGCTGCGGGGAGGGAGTCCAAGGCCCGGGGAGGTGTGCAGGCACCAAGGCCGGCGGGGCCAGGCCCAGCCTGGATGGTCGCGGGGGAGTGGGAGGGCCGGAGAGGCGCCACGCCCCGTGGGCTGGGCTGCTGTGTCCGGGGGTGGTGTGGACGTCCCATCCCTCCCTCCCTCCCTCCCTCCCTCCATGCCTCTCTCCCTCCTTGTAGAAGACACCCCTGATCTCAACCCCTGGCGTCCCTGGCAAACTCCTCTTGCATTATCCCACCACCCCAGGGACCCCCAAGTCGGGTCGCACCCGCGGTGCGTCTTGCTTTCTGCTTTCTTGAGCTCTTAGTCGTCTGCCCTCCTCCCTGAGCCACCCTCTTGGTCCCCAATTCCAGGAAATACGCCCCCCTTTCCCCTGTCTACCCCTTCACTCTGCACCGTCCAACCCCAGGCTGGCCCGCCCCGCCAGGTCAGTGCCTTCGTCCCCCCACCCCCGACTCCGGACCCCCTCGCCTCTTCCGCCCGCGCCTCTTGGAAGGGAGCTGGCGGATGCCACCTGGGTCCCCGCCCCTCGGCCCCCGCCGCGCTCTGGGTTCTGGCTTCACGCACCGCTGCCTGGAGCTGCTTCGGGCTGCGCGAGCAGGTTCGCGCCGCAGTCGCCTGGCGCGCCCCAGCCCCGCGCCCTGGGGAGGAAGGGAGGGCGCCCGCCCGCCCGCCCGGGTGGGGCTGGTCTGCGCCAGCGATCCCCCGGCCCCCGCCCTCCATTCTGCGCCTGCCCTTCCCCAACCTGCGTCAGCTTTCGCTTGTCCTGCAGAGGACTGACTGTTCAGTGTGACAGATGCAGGACTAAAACTTCGCTGCTCAGCTCACCGTGGAAGTGTGGGCTCCACCTTCTCCCATCGGGAGCGAGGGGCTGCTTGCTGCAGCAGAAAAGGGGTCTCTAGGACGTGGCCTGAGCCCCTCCACCCTCCCTAGCCTGGATTCCGCTGGCCCAGACCAGGCACTGCTGGGGTGGGGGGTGAGGTGGAGCGGATCTCCAGTTTCCTCTAGGGCGGCCAGGTGCAGATGCTGGCAGACGAGGCCAGGCTCGGTGGCCCGCTCCCCTCTTAGCCGCTCCCCAGGCTCTGCCCTCCCAGTCCGGAGACAGAGGCAATCGTAGTAACCTTTCAGCCAGGAGAAGGGGAACGGTTGCTGCCTCTGGAACTTTTACCGTGCCACAGTTTCCCTCGGCTCTTTGCGTTGCCTTTGGCTTTTCTCCTACTTACAGGAGAACCGAGAAACAGCGTGTGATGAAGGGCAGGTCTGTTTTGGGTTCTCCTGTGAGAGAAGCCAGTAATATTGTTTACACTTTATGGGGCCTCTTACAGCTGCATGCTAATTCTCTGTCCACCTAGGAGGTGGAGCCAGATGGAGACCCAGGTCTCTTGGTTGTCAGCCCCATGGAATGAGGTGACATCTGACATCTGAGATGAACACTGAGTCCAGAGCCAAGTGTGCATTTAGGGCTGATGGCCTGGTGATTCAGTCAGAGGTGGGCAGGGGGTGGGCTAGAGAAGGCAAGAGTGCATTCAAACGCCACTGGGGGTGTCCAGTGCCGCCCATGCTATCACCAGTGAGCTGCCACGCGCCTCCACCCCATTTCCTGGATGCTGGGAAGTAGGTGGGAGGGGACCTACCCTCCTGCCCGGCTGTTCTTTGAGGGTCTGACTTCTGGCCCTGATCCCTCCTGGGCTCTGTTTATAGCTGTAATTGCATCGTTAGCTAGGCTTTATAGAGTTACTTAGCACCTGCCCCCACAGGGAGTGGCCCAGCCACCCTTCCCTCTGGCTTCCGTCTCTTCTTTTTCAACGTCAAGTTGGTTTTTGTAGGCAGCAGGGGTTTCCCCAACCACAGCTGGCATGAAAGCCAGGTTGAGCCTTTGTCCTAGGGATGGAGGGCAGGGAACACTTGGGGCCCAGCTTGGGGCTGCCATAGAAATAACAGTGGAAATTGAGTTGGTGTCCTCGAGTGAGTGAGTGTGTGAGTGTGTGTTGGAGGGCAGGCAGGGAGGGTGCAGATTCTCAGAGATTCCAGAAGTATCTCTGTCTCAGGGTGCAGCTAGCCTCTGTGCTTGTACTGTGAGAGAAAAGGAGAGAGCAGAAAGGACTCATCTGTTAGCTGCTGTGAGGATCAGGGGCAGGGAAGGGCCAGGGACCCGCTGAGTACACGGTGGGGTTTGTGTAGTAGATGTGCAACTGTGGCATCTAGTCTTTGGGGAGGAGTTCTGCAGATGAATGTCTCTGACAGAGTAATGAGAACACAACACTGTATTAATGGAAGAGTCAAGTGCTGTCTGTACTAGATCCGAGCTGTCACAAACCCTAGCTGCCACCATTGAATGTGTCTCTTTGCGTCAGGCAGGGTAGGAATTACTGTCTTGTCACACCGACCGACCGACCGATTCAGAGAAGTTAAGTAAATTGTTGAAAACCACATGGACTGAAAGTAGAGGGCTGGGATTTTAATCCAGGCTCAGCCAGTTCCAAGATCCACATCCTTAATTCCTGAAGAAGACCACACTAGTGTTAGTCAGAAGTTCTATTTATTTATTTATTTTTGTTTTTTTTTATGTTCAGCCCTAGCTGTCATAGCACTCAGTCTGTAAACGTAGATCTGCCTGTCTATGCTTCCTGAGTGCTGGGATTAAAGGCATATGTCACCTGGCCAGAAATTCTTTAAAAAAATTTTTTAAAAAATTGTGGGAGTTGGAGAGATGACTCAGAGGTCAAGAGCACTGTCTGCTCTTCCGGAGGACCTGAGTTCAATTCCCAGCAACCACATGGTGGCTCACAACCATCCATGATGACATCTGGTGCCCTCTTCTGTACACTGTATACATAATAAATAAATAAATCTTTAAAAAAAATAAAATTTGTGTTCGTATGAGGCTGTGTGCACAGACTGCAGTACCAACGGAGTCCAGAAGAGGGTGTGAGGGCCTCCAGAACTGGCATTACAGGCAGATGTGAGCTGCTGAAAGGGTGCTGGAAACGGTCAGCAGATCTACCCACTGAGCTATCCCTCCTTGAGAAGATGTGTGCCTGCTGGAGAACTGGCTCAGCAGTCAGCAGTTCAGAGCATTGGCGGGAGGGACTGGAGTTCAATTCCCAGCATCCACATGGTACCACATAACTGTCATAACTCCAGTCCTGCGGTCCTTTTCCAGCCTCCTTGGGAGCTGCACACATGCAGTACACAGACATACTCTCAGGCAAACACCAGCACACATAACATAAAAATTAAAAAAATTAAAAACAAATTATAAACAAAAAACACAAATGAACTTTTTAAGGTGGTGGTAGGCAGTGTGGGTGCTTGTTTTAGTTACTCAGGGTCTTGTGCTCTGGGACCGCCCTGTGTCCTGGCCTGCCTTCTGAGCTGCTGAGCCAGGTGCCCAAAGATTCTCTGGGAGACCCTGTCCTGTGGGGAGATAGGTTGACAAGGCCTTGGATGGTGTCTCTGGGAAGCTTATTTGGCCCAGGCAGGGGAGGAGGCTTCTTAGGAACAGCCTTCTGGGTGTGTGGCTTTGGCCATGAACAGCATGTCCTTTAAGCTGCGGTAAGCCTTGGTAAGGACATGTTTCATCAGATGTGGAGGAAGGGCAGTGGAACCTTTGGTTGAGAAAGTCACAGGTCACAGGACTGGGAGCCCAGAGACCCCATGCCATCAATGACTCTGTTCAACCACCTTTGCCTGCCTATGGACACTAATCATTGGTGGGATCCCCTCCAGTAATGGCTGTCTGCAGCCTCTGCCTCAGGCACCAGGACAGCAGAAGGGAGGGTGTGGGTGGCAGGAGACCGGGGACTGCTGGAGCCCCTGGAATCAAGGCTGGCTCATGTGTTCCAGTTTGTCAGGATGGAGCATCAGCCACCATGTCTTCTGTGCTTCATATGGTTGAATGTTGGCACTATGGCACTGGGGCCAGGCCACCTGGCTTGGGGTCCCAAGCTCTGTCACTCACCACTAGGGGACCCTGGGCAAGCTTTTTAGTAACCCACTGTGTCCCTGTTCCACCACTAAGAAGTGTATAGCCTACTTGCTCTATCTAAGAGTAAGGGCCAAGTGTGTCGATGCCCAGAAGACACAGCATTCTTAGAATAACAGGCGCACACTCAACTCTTGCGGCTCTTTCATTTTTTTGTTTCTCAGTTTTAAGTGAGAAACAGAGGTGTAAAGTGCTCCAGGAGAGGAAAAGGAGAACCATGGAAGGGCCAGGGATACTCATGTCGCTCAGCTGATAAAGTACTTGCCTAGCATGCAGGAAGCTCTGAGTTGATCCCTGGTTCCACATATGCTGGGCATGGTGGCACACACCAGTGTCCCAGCACTTGAGAAGGAGAAGCAGGAGAATCAGAAGTTCAAGGTCATCGTCCGCTGTAATAGTATAAGGTTGGCTTGAGAAACATTGGACCCTACACCCCTATCAGTTTATAAGTGGGGTTGGAAAGATGTTAAGAGCACTTGTTACTCTTCCAGAGAAAGGGCTGGATTCCCAGATCCCATGTTGAGAGTCCAACCCCAGGGACCTGACACCTTCTAGTCTGCATGGACACAGCACATACCTTTAGAAAAACCTTAAAGTAAAGCAAACAAACAAGCTGAGGGTTCTAATAGTCAGAATGTGTCTAATACCTTCAAATACAACACCTTCCTGAGCTGGAGAAGTGGCTTTGACAGGTAAGATCGCTTGCGGCTCTTTACTGCACCCAGTTAGAATTCCCGGCACATAGGTGGTGGCTCACCACCATCTGTAAACTCCAGTTCCAGGGTGTCCATCAGCCTCTTCTGGCCTCTGCACATTTATATACACGCGCACACACACACACACACATACACATATATAACTAGCTGGGTAGTGCTGACCTCACTGTACATATATCAGGCAGTCAGGCAGTGCTAATCTCTGCATTTGGGAGGCAGAAGCAGGCAGATTTCTGTGAGTATGAGGCCAGCATGGTTTACAGAGCGAGTTCTAGGACAGTGAGGGCTACACAGAGAAACCCTGTCTCTAAAATAAACAAATAAGAAATAAAGTATGGGGGCTGGAGAGATGGCTTAGAGGTTTAGAGCACCGACTGTTCCTCCAGAGATCCTGAGTTCAATTCCCAGCAACCACATGGTGGCTCACAACCATCTATGATGACATCTGGTGCCCTCTTCTGTGTACTGTATACATAATAAATAAATATTTAAAAAATACTTAAAAAAGAAATAAAGTATGTGTGTGTATATGTATATGTGTCTGTGTGTATGTGTATATATAAAAACCCAGGGGTTTTGCAGACTTTGGCCACAATCCCCACTACCCTGTGTAGCCCCCTTCCCACCTCTGGCTTGCCCTCCTTGGTCAGCCGCTCTCAGCTAGGCTGTGCAGGGGGTTGCTGCCTGAGGTGCCCCTGCCCGCCCCTGAATTTCCCTGTGGAGCATCCGTCCGTCCTGGCCCCCATGTCTTCCCCCCCTCTCTTGCCTGTCTTCCTCTTCTACTCTGTCCCGCAGACACTGCTGTGGGCAGAGATAAAATCCCAGCAATACAGAGGACCTGAGACTTATCTCGCCCACAGGAAGTGCTTTTGCTGTGGCAGTGGGTGAGATTAGAGAATAGCCAGGGAGGCAGAAGCATCAGGCAGGATCATTGCTGCTTCCTGATCTGAATTTTTTTTTTCTTCCTGGTGCTGGGTATGAAGCCTAGAGCCTGTACATGCTAGACAAGTCAGTGCTGGACCCCAGAGCTCCACCCACCATTCTCAGTCTTCAGAGCAAGATAAACTACAGGAGAAATGAGTCTGGCCAGGACCTTGCTTTGCCCAGTTTTGCTGGTGGACATTTCACCTTGTTGGCAGTTATGCATACAGTGGCAATCCCAATGTAGGATTTGATGCTATGGAGAATAGCCCAGAACGCCACGTCTAAAAGCTGTGATCCATGCACCCTTGTTCCCGCCGTCCTTCCTTCGAGTGCTCTCTCCCATCAGGCTTTCTTGCTGTCTCCCTCCAGCCAAGGTTTTCCTTCAGTGAAGTCATTTCTCACGGAGGCCATTGGACCTTTCCATCTCAGGCCAGGCTGATTATTCTAATCACCTGGGAGCTCCTACAAAATACCCTGCCTCCCAGTCTCTGGGGGCGGGGCCTAGGTGTCGGTCTGAAAGCAGTGCCCAGGTGGTTCCCACGCTCTTTCTCTAGGCTGCAGAGTCCAGGGCAATAGTCCTTGCAGGGAGCAGGCCTGAGAAGTCCCGGTGGAGATATTCCTCCCTGATTTCTCTGCCCTGTTTCATATCTCATCCTCAGTAGATCCACAAGTTTCTGAGGTTTTAAAATTATTTTTAATTTTTTTTAGTGTGTACATTGTATTTGCTTATGCATGTGTGCAGATATACTCGTGTGCAGAGAACAGAGGCTGCCTTGGGTGCCACACTCAGGAACACTACTGTCTACCTTCTTTCAGACCGGGCCTTTCGTTGTTCTGGAGTTCACACTTAGGGGAGACTGGGAGATCTCAATGATCCCCTGTCTCTTTCTCTCTAGCTCTGGGACTATAAGCATGCACATCAGACCCTACATTTTTTACATAGTTTTAGGGAATTGAACATAAGTTCTTGTGTAATTCATTGACCCACACTCAAAGCCATTACTTTATTTTGTTTTTTAAAAATACTTATTTTTATTTTAAGTTATATGTGTCTATATGGGTGTGTGTGCAGTTGACCGCTGAGGCCAGAAAAGGCCATGGGATCCCCTGGAGCTGGAGTTACACTTGTGAGCCATCTGTGGTGGGTTCTGGGAACCAAACGCAGCAAGCACTCTTAATCATGGGGCCATCTCTCCATCCCTATTGTATTTGCTTATTTATTTTTCTTTAAAAACCCCAAACCTTATTTTTACATGTATGGGTATTTTGCCTGACGTTTCTGTGTTCCAAGCATACAGTGCCTGTGAACGCCAGAAGAGGGCGTCTGATCCCTAGAACTGGAGTTACAGATGGTGTGAGCTGCCCTGTGGGTGTAGGGAACTGAACCCAGATCTCCTGTAAGAGCAGTCAGTGGCCTTAACCACTGAGCCATCCCTCCAGCCCTATTTTATTTCTTTTTGAGACAAGGTTTCACTATGTATATCTCAGGTTGCTTTCAAAGTTGTGATCCTCCAGCCTCTGCCTTCTGGATGCTGGGATCATAGGGGTATACCACTACACACCTGGTGTGAACTGAATTTCTGTCAAGTTTCTTAATGAAGCCAAGATGTTGGTTACCAGAACACACTTTTAACTTACAGCTACGCAGGTACCCAGTGGCTGTCTTAGACTGTTTTGCATCTCTTTGGCTGATGTCTTTCAAGGCAGATCTCCAGGGCAGAGCCTACCTCTGAGTTGTGTGCCAACATTTCTGTCCCAAACTCTCATGTATTAGAATGTCTTGATTCACTACAACAGAACTACACCAGAGAGTCAATAACCCTATAAAGAAATAGGGTTGGTTTTAGCTCACAGTTTGTGTTGACAGCAAGGAACCTCATCTGATGTGATCCTTCTGGTCTTGTGTTGGGAGGATGAAGGGAGAATGTAATGTGTTGTGCTGTGTGTGTGGTGCATGAGCTTTTTAGTATGGATGTGGTGTGTGTGTGTGTGTGTGTGTGTGTGTGTGTGTGTGTGTGTGTGCCAGAGGTCAGCGTCATGTGTCCTTCCTTTATCACTCAAGACATGCATTTGCTTGTTTGTTTGTTTGTTTGTTTCTGAAGTAGAGTCTTTCCTTGAACCTGAAGCTTATTAATGGCTGGGCCAGATGGATCTGCCTGTCACTGTTCACTTAGCCCTGCGGTTATAGGCACATGCTGCCATTCCTGCCGGTTACATGAGTTCTGGGTATACAAACTAGGATCTTCGGGCTCTGGTCTTAAAAAGCCAGTACGCAGTCACAGGGACTCCATCCTGATGATTTTGCCTAATTCTGATCACTTTCCAAAAGCCCTACCTCTGAGCATCAGGGTCCGATTGTATTTCCACTGACTTAATCCCTACCACGAATAATGAGGATTAAATCTCAACCCTTAGGGGACACTGCAGCCACACCCACATCTGAAGCTCAGTACCATTTATCCTTCTGACTGTTGGTTCTGCTCTGGGACAAGTTCTTAGGAAATATGTGCTGTCTGCTTAAGGCCGAGCACGATGGATGAGTGACGGCTGAGTCATTGTCATTGGGAGTGTGACCTGTGTCCGGAAACGGGGACGCTGTTGGAAGAAGGGAGCCATCCTCTAAAGTGAGGCTCTCTTTCCACACAGAGCCATAGGCTGAGTATTTGATCACTGAATTATATTTATTTTTGAATCATTATTGTGTATAATGGGGGGACGATGCATGTGCCAGGGTATGCGTGTGGAGATTGGAAGACAACATTGTTTTGTTCCAGACAAGGTCTCTCTACATAGCTCTAACTGCCCTAGAATTTACTCTGTAGATGCTCTGTCAAACTCACAGAGATCGACCTCCCTCTGCCTCCCAAGTGCTGGATTAAAGCGTCACCGCCTCGGCCCGGCTCTCCTTCCTTCCACCTGTGTGTGGCATCCCGGAATCAGGACTGCACTTGACCTGTGGAGTCATCTCCCTCCTCCCTAAATCACAATCCTTACTAAGAGAGAGCGCATAAAATGCAAGAGTAACAAACAAGTATTCCTTTCTTTGCTCAGAGGGGTGTCGGGAGGAGTCCTGTGAGAGGACATTTCATCTAGGAGATTCTGGGCTCCCATTTACTTAGGTTATTTTAAAATTTATATTTACTTACTAAAAATATTTACTTTGTGTGTGTGTATGTGTGTGTATCTGTGCACATGCCCATTCTTATGTGAATGTGTGTGTGTGTGTATCTGTGCCCATTTCCATTCTTATGTGAATGTGTGTATGTGTGTGTCTGTGTGCATGTGTGTATGTATGTGTGTGTATCTGTGCCCATGCCCGTTCGTGTGTGTGAATATGTGTGTGTACATGATGCTTATGTGAGGGTTAGGGACAACTCTCAGGAATTGTCTCTCCTTCTACCATGTGGGACCCAAGGTCAAAGCCAGGTCATCAGGCTGGAAGTGGTCTTGTTGGCCTGTGTGTGGTTTTTGTTGTTGTTTTTGAGACTCCATCTTGCATGGCCCAGGCGGTCCTTTGACTCTCTGTGTAGCCAAGGATGACTTAGAAACCTCTGATCCTTCTGCCTCCTTCTTCCAGCTGCAGGGATGGCATGTCTGCATCACCATGTCCGGCTTTGTTTCAGACATGGCCTCACTGTATGTCCCTGTGTGTCACTCCAGGCTGCCTTTGAACTCAGAATCAGTCTGGTCTTGCTCTCAAATCCATCAACAGTTTGAGTCCAAGTCTATGCCACTTGGGCCTTGAGGGTATCACATTGTCAGGAGTGCTGGGGGCTCAGGATTCGAGGAGTTGGATGCAAGCTGGTGGGAAGGGGCTTAGGGTCCCAGGTAACAGGTGACCATGACCACTACTGGACTTCAGATACCTGTAGTTGGTTTCTTTCTGTTAGGAGTGGGCCCACCACCCAGCTCTGGAATGAATACATGGAGACTTATTCTTACTTACGGATGTCTGGCCTTAGCGTGGCTTGTTTCTAGCCAGCTTTTCTTAGATTTTTCTGTGGCTCTTTAGCTACATTTTTCCTCTGGACTTGATTTTGCCTCGTTTTATTCTAAATCTCTCTCTGTGGCTGGCTGTGTTGCTGGGTGGCTGGCTTCAAATGTCCTTCTTGAGTTCTTCTCTTGTTCCTCTCTCATTCCTAGGAGCCTAGATTTCTCCTATTTATTCCCTCTGCCTGACAACCCCACCTATTTCTCTCCTGCCTAGCTATTAGCTGTTCAGCTTTTTATTACACCAGTCAGGTGTTTTAGGCAGGCACAGTAACAAAGGCTGTACAGAGTCAAACAAATACAACATAATAGAACACATCTTTGCACTATTAAACAAATATTCCACAGCATAAATGAATATAATATATCTTAAGCCAATATTCCACACTAGATGCCCTCTCAGGACAGGGATTTAGTCTGTTTTGGTCCATTTCCCCTCTCTAGAGGAGAGCCTCTAATATGGTGGATGCCTAGGAAAGTTTTTGGGTTGAATGGGTGAACATAAATTGAATCCCATCATATGCCCATAAATGAAAACCTAAAAGATGGCTTCCCCATGACTCCTGTTCTGTAGGTATGTCATTACCGGATACCCAGGACCTCACACAGTTCAGCAAAGATCCCAGTCCTCTGCTTCCACTCTGGTCCCTGCTCTCCTGCAGTGTCCATTCCTAGCCCCTCTGGCTTGGGGTTCTCAGCCTGCTTCTTCTCCATAGAAAAATTGCCAGCACCCCCACTTATTCCAGTTCTGCTCATTTGCAAGAGGAAGCCACAGCCTGTCCCCTGGTTTGTTTATAACCGGTTTGGGGATGGCACCTGTTCGGGCCCTGTTGTCCCTGAGGGACGTGGCATGGCCAGGAGATGACACACTGTCCTGTCCACCTCACTGTCACTCATTTCTTCCAGCTCTCGCCAGGTGTGCTTGGCTGTCCTGGCTGCTGACGGGCCCTGCTGTCATTGAGAGGAAGGAGGAGGGGCTTAGAGACCCAGCAGCACCATGGGGTTCACACCTAAGTCTGTACTGTCCAGTAGGTCCTTAGAGACAGAAGCTTCTGGAAGTCTCAGAGGACAGAGACAGGCAGACAGACAGACAGCAGATAGAGTAAGACAGGTGGATGAGGTCTCTTGACTCTCTCAGGTGGGCCTTCAGCCTTCCTGCCTTCTGGACCCCAGAGAGGGCTACTCTGCCACACTCCGGGATGTTTATCCAGGAGCCAGTGCTTCTGGCCTAGTAGGATTTCTTCCTGGACAGAGTCTTAACTTCTAGGCATTCTGGAGGAGAGGGGAGGCCCTGGGCCATTCACCTGCTGTGTAGAAGCTTTGGGACTGTGAGGTATGAATACGTGGAGGCCTGAGGACAGTGCATCTCCTCTCTCCTCCATCACCTTCTCCAGCCTCTTCATTTCCACAGAATTTGTCTTAGTGCTTATTTTCTCTCCCCCCGGCCTCTCTCTTTCCCTCTCTCTCAGTTCCACTCTTCATCTACTTTATTTCTTTTTTTAATATTCATTCATGCTTAGGGGATGACCTGGAGTGAGACTCCAGGTCTTGCCATTGGGCACGCAAAGGAATGACCCAGATAGAGTGAGGTGGGTGTGTATGCATCTGGTGTGACGCACTCACTCTGCTCCTATTCAGGACGGGGGGGCATCCTGGTCAGGGCGAGAAAGAGGTTGAGGTAGTCAGCTCTGATTGGCTAAGGGGCAGCCTGCAGACTGGGCCACGCTGGGCACATTGGGGGGTCTCCAAAGAGAGGGCCCCAAGCATCATCACACACTCTGGAGCTGTGACTAATTATAGGTTATCATCCAAATGTTTTGAGCTTAATTATAGTGTTTTCAAAGCCAAGTGTGGGAAGAAAACATTAGAATTTCTGTTACTATTTACCTAGACCTCGTCCTTTCCTGCCCTGCTTTATTGGGAAATGTAGCACAGTTGCCAAAGACAGCATAAATATACAAGTACAAAAGTGACTGGGTCAGTGGGATGGCCCAGACAGCAAAGACACTTGCTCTTGAGCTCAGTGACCTGAGTTTGATCCCCAAACTCACACGGAGGGAGAAGAGAACAGACTTCAGTAAGTTGTCTTCTGACTTCTTCAGGACTGTCCACAAATGACCATGTGCATAAAGAGAACAAATAAAGAGGGCTCCTGAAGGGCTGGAGAGATGGCTCATGGGTTAAGAACACTGCTGTTCTTGCAGAGGACGGGGTGAAATCTCAGCACCCACGTGGGACAGCTCACAACCACCTGTAACTCCAGCTCCAGGGGATCTGACACCCTTTTCTGTTTGTCTGTACACACTTGCACATACAAACATGCGCGCGCGCGCGCACACACACACACACACACACACACACACACACACACACACAAATAAAAATAAAATAAATCTTTCAAATAAAAGGGCCTCCCCAGATAACAAGCACTGGATGGAAAAGCAGGCTGTAACCTGAACTATAAAATCAGCTCTTGTGAGCTGGGTCTGATGGTGCACACCTTTGATCCCAGCACTCAGCAGGCAGAGATGGGTGGATCTCCCTAAGTTCAAAGCCAGCCTGGTTTAGATAGAACTTTAAAGCAAGTAAACAACAAGAAAAAACCACCTTGCTTCCTTTCCAGAATTTGCCACTATCTTGTCATTATTATTATTATTTTGGGCTTTTAAAAATTTATTTATTATGTATACAGTATACACAGGAGAGTACTAGATGTCATTATAGATGGTTGTGAGCCACCACGTGGTTGCTGGGAATTGAACTCGGGGCCTCTGAAAGAACAGTCAGTGCTCTTAACCTCTGAGCCATCTCTCCAGCCCCAAGTCCTACTTCTAAGAATTGAGCCTACTTCAGATTTAAAATATTTACAAAGGAGACTTAGTAAGCAAGAGGGCTTGTTCCTCTTTTAGAGTGTCTGAGTTTGGTTTCCAGGACCACGGCGCATAGCTCATAAACTATCCGGATCCAGCACCTTCTGGATTCTGTGGACACTGCACTTTTGTGTATACAACCACACCCACATCCAGACACATACACATAAAAATATAGCTGTTTTGAATACATACACGGTTCTTCTTGCCACTATTCCCTAAACAACACAATCATATTAGGTTTTGGAGTAACCTAGGGATGATTTAAAGACTATAGAAGAATGTACATTGGGTTAGATACCCTGTGTTGAAGAGACACTAAACATTTCCGGATTTTTGTGCTCAAAGGATCCTGGAATGAAGTCCAAGAATACTGAGGCCCTGGAATGACGGTCAGCGTGTCTGAGGACAGGGAATGTACTAATTAGGGTTGACCGGTTTCTTTCCTTTCTTCTTTTCTGTATAATAATGGAAGGGGTCTCTGATCAAAATGGGGGAAAGACCAGTGCTGTAGTATTGGAAAGCTGCCAGTAAGTCATGCTTAAGCAGGAGGGGACCCCAAATGGTGCTGCCTGCTGTGAGGGTGCCCTCTTCCCAGAGGGCTGCCAGAGGAGAAGGACTCTGCCTCCCGCTGACATTGGAACCCCTTGATTTCTAGCCACTCCTAGGACAGTAGTTCTCAGGTGGAAGCAATTTACTGGCCAGAGGACCTTTGACAATGTCTGATGACCCTGGCTAGTGATTCTGTGAAGCATCCTAAAAAGGACAAGTTGTCCCACCCAAACTCAGTGGTATGACCTCTGAGAAGTTACTGAAGTGCCTCAGTTTCTCCATCTGAAAAATGAGAGTGGTAGGGTTGCTACCTCTCTCCATAATGGGGCTTTCATCAGGATAGGGGCACAGGTGTTGTGTAAACAGTGCCATAAGGAACCCTGGGACTACTGTTTCCCAGACGAGATGGCCTCTCTGCCCTCCCCTCCCTTCCTCACCAAGTTCATTGAGCTGGAGGCACCAGCTGATGAGCTCAGTGCTGCAGGTCCTCCTGAGGCCCAGCCTTTGATGAGGATTGCAGAAATGTGGGGCCCAGGCAGAAGCACTCCTGACTTTGTCCTTAGCTGGAGTCCAAGGTTGTGGGAGTGATAAAGAGGGTACTTAGGGCTCTTCTTTATCTGAGGCCTCATTGCAGGTCCAGGGGAGCACTGGGGCTCTGCACGTCCAGCCAGCCTTCTGCTCACCCCTCACATTTCTTCCTGTTTGCTAGCCCAGGGCAAGTCAAAGTCACACTTGTCCTCTCTGGTCTTCTGGCCTCTGTTCTGGGCTCCCCTGCTCTCACTGACCTCTGCCTTTTCCAGGAGTCATGACTGGTCCACTCTCCCACTACCCCTCTGAAATAAGCTGGAAAGAAGTCTCCGGTGAACTCCATTCCGGGAGACAGGTGTCTGTAAGCAGCCCAGTAACTGCCTACCCTTCAGGACAAGTACCTGTCTCTGGGCAAGGGCCTTTATCACTTCTGTCACCGTCCAGGGCAGGCTCTGTCATACCTCTGTGACAGGCTGTTAGAGAAAAGGCCTTGGAGCCATAGAAATCACATGTGCATAAGTGGTTTCCCATCGGGCAGAGTGCTATGGCTCCAATCTGCCCAGAGCCTGATGGCTGACATTTGGGCCTCTCATATCAAGAGAGGCTATTATTATAAGACTGTGAAGTGGGTGCCTAGAGGCCAAGGCCGCAGGTGTGTGGCTAGTGGGGAAGGTGGAGAAGAACTTTGGTATTCTCTGTTCTCTGGGAGACTTGTGTTGCCCATGGTCCCTCTGAGTCTCTCTGCCTTCGAGTGGTGATGAGGAAGGAAGGAGTCCATCTAGGGTTGGAAGCTGGGTGGGAAGATTGGAGCTAGCCTGTCTGGGAGGGTAGGCATTTGCTGTGCGTGTGAGAGTATGTGTGTGTGTGTGAGAGAGTGTGTGTGAGTGTGTGCATGTGTGAGTGTGTGTGTAAGTGTGAGCGTGTGTGCATGTGTGTGTAAGTGTGAGTGTGTGTGTGCACTTCTGGCTGAAGCTTCCCTCTGTGCTGTGAGTAATCACTGGCCACATTTGCAGCTCCCAGGGGATTGTGCAACTTCCTCTCAGAGAGGTGTTGGGGGCTGGGTGAGGATCAGCAGTGGGGAAATGAGGAAATGATTGGGGTGAGCACCCCAGGGGGCTTCTTCTAACCCTCTCCTAGGTTTGTGTGTGTGTGTGTGTGTGTGTGTGTGTGTGAGAGAGAGAGAGAGAGAGAGAGAGAGAGAGTTTTTCAGAAAGGAAATGGGCACGGGTCTCCTCACCCCCTTAGACTTGTTTCTAGGTTCTAGTGAAAAGGTCATGTCGGGATGATGTGTTTAGTTGAGGGTGAATCCCATTTCTATGGATCTGGGACATCCTTCAGGGTTTGAACCCTAGCTCCGCAGCCTTCCAACTATGTGATCCTGGTAGGTAACTTGCTCTCAGAGTGCCTCAGTTTCCATATCTCTAAGCTGGAATTGACAAGTTTATTTCCCCATCTCATGTTCATCCTAGGCATTAAAGACACGGAGTGCTCAGAGCCTGCAGCCAGTGAGTGTTCTGAGCCAGTTAGCATGTTTTACCCACCAGCAGATGTGTCTGTGCATGTGACAGAATGCTGTCCAGAAATAACAATAACAAACATGTTCTTGTTGTTCTGGGAGTTTGATTCAGGTACCACCTAACCCTTGAGGTGATTATCTTTGGTGAGTGTTGTTTGGTACTGTCTGGTCGTACATTCTGGAAGACCTGGGTTGGTTCTCCCTGAGTCATTTACTGTGTGACCTTGAGCCTCAGTTTCTTTATACTGGAAATGGAGGTTCAACAGTTTCTTCTTGCTAGACACAAGAGAGGGAGGAGGTCAGGTAGTATAGCAACATGGGTAGCAGGCTATCTACTAGGCCTGGAATTGTAGCTGCACAGATATGGAGGTAGTGGTCAGGAAGGGCTTTTTGAACTATGGACAAAGTCACTAATTGAACTCATGAAATCAGTGCTGTGGTCTCTAAGAACAGTTTCTGTTAAGGAAAAAAAAAATAAGTGTTTCTTTGTGAGTGTGTGCCATGTGGGGTGAAGGTGCTCATAGAGGCCAGAAGAGGGAGTCCAATCCTCCCTGGGGCTAGGGTTCCAGGTGGTTGTGAGCCACTGGATGTTGGTGCTGAGAACCAAACTCAGGTCCTCTGGAAGAGCAGAAAGTACTCTTAACCACAGAGCCATCTTCTCAGCCCTCCATTAACATTTTTAAAACCTAAAAAGGAGTTCTAGAAGAGGGCTGTGGAAGCTGGGTGATGGTGGCTCTCGGGAGGTGGATCAAGGCCAGCCTGGTCTAAAGAGCAAGTTTCAGGACAGCCAAGGCTATACAAAGAAGCATAAGGACCTGTATTTGGATCCCCAGCACCTACATAAAAGCCAGGAATGGCCATGGATGCCTGTGACTCCAGTGTTGGGAGTCAGAGACGGGGACTCCACAAGTTTGCTCTCAGCCAGCCTTGCTGAAGCTGTGAGCTTCCAATTCAGTGAGAGAGAAGACAGATCAGGAACCTCACACACACACACACACACACACACACACACACACACAGAGAGAGAGAGAGAGAGAGAGAGAGAGAGAGAGAGAGAGAGAACAGAACTATCTGAGTGTGCTGCTCAGTGCCAGCGGACGGGACCTTCTGTTTGGAAAGCACTTGGTTTTGTGTGTGTTTCTCCTCCAAGGTCAAATGAAATACATCTTTCTATGAGTCATGGTTAAAAACTTTAAGGCAGGGGGCTGGAGAGATGGCTCAGCAGTTAAGAGCACCCTCTGCTCTTCCAGAGGACCCGGGTTCAATTCCCAGCACCCACATGGCAGCTAACAACTGTCTGTAGTTCCAGTTCCAGGCAAAACACCAAGGCAAATAAATAAATAAATAAAGTTAAAAAAAAAAAAAACTTTAAGGCAATTGCCTCAGAGATTCTCTTGTGCTGGGCTTTTGCAGTACTGATTGATTATAGGGCCCAGCACCCCTTCTAGGCTGAGGTAGCCACTCTAAAACCCAGAGATATGACCTGCGGGTGAGGCTTTAGGGTCCAGTTCTTCACAAGCTGAGGATGGAGGAGAGTTGGGTAGGGTGAGGAGAGGAGACAGTTCCTACCATGGCTGGTCACCTTGTGGTGTCTAGAGAGGAAGTTCCTTATTGGTGGAGGCTGCAAGGCCAGGCCTGTCAGGAGGTGTCCTGTGTGTCAGAGCGGAAGGTTGGATGGGCATCATCTGGGACATCATCTGGGACATTAGGAAGGGCTGTTTCTATGACTCCTGAACTTCGTCCTGCCCTCCCAGCCCCAGCTGGCTCCTGTGGGCCTAGTCTGTGGCCTGACCCTCAGCTCTGAGCTCTGCTCTAAGAGCCCAATACCTTTTGATCCCTTAAAGCCTAACTTTGGCAAGTACTTGGACCACCCTGGGCCTCAGTGGCTCCTTAGGTAGAATGGGCATCCTAGCTAGGGCAGTGCCCACCTCATGACTCAGTGCTGGTAAACTGATTGCAGGAAGTGTGGGAGGTCTGGGTGGGTTACTGTTGTGATCTCTCTGGCGGGGATGGCTGAGGAGGGTCATGAGGACATCAGCTGCCTGTTTGGAGAATCCCCTTCCTCCCTGTGACTGAGGGCAGGAGGAGGAGCTGTGGGAAGAAGCCTGTGATCAGGGCAGGCGGGGGATATCCCTGGCTTTGCGGGGAGCTGAGCAGGACTGGGCCTGGCAATCCCCAGCCTCCGGAGTGCTCCCTTCATCGAGTCCTTAGAGGGCCCAGCTTGAGGCTTATGTTGCCGGGGGAGGGTCAGCGCCCAAAGTAGCCTCCAATTAATTTCCAGCACTGTGGGCAGCTTCCGGTCTGCTGAGCACTGGGTCCAGGGGCTCAGGCATGAGCTCTATAGCACTGTGTGGTATTTAATGAAAAGCTGCCTATTGTACAGAGTACCTGCTGTTTGATTATGTGCTAAAAGTTGCAAAGTACTTTGTTCCTATGGGCCCTGGACTCAGTATCACACAACTGATCCACTCCTTGTCCCCAAGTAGGCAAAGAAAGAGGTCTCTGTGGCAGAAGAGCTAGCCTACAAGAGCCCACAGGGCTGCTAGAACGTTCCAGTACTGGAGGTTGCCCTTGGTTTGGGTTCGTTTCAAATTCTCATGGCTCCTGTTGACCTTTCTACAAAGTCCTCAAATTGATAAACTTGAATATCCCAGGGGTTTTCCCAGGACGGCTTCTGTCAATGGCTTTGATGGTCAAGCAGGTGTGGAGAGTGGAATCTGAAAAGTACAATATGGGTGGTGGAGGATGAGAAGTGCCAGAACCTCAATATGACAAAAATATCACCCTCCCTCGGGGCACACTATATAACACAGCAGGGAATTATGATGTCTTATACATTTCAAAATAGCTGAGATCAAATTTTCAATGTTATCATCATCACCAATGATAAATGTTTGAGGTGTCAGATATGTTAATTAGCTTGGTTTAATTATTCTACAGTGTGTGAAAATATTATAATACCAACTGTACTCTAAATATCTATGCTATTTATTTTTTATTTTATATGTGTGAGTGCTTGCAATTTGCCTGTGCACCATATGCATTTATGGTGCCCACAGAGGTGAGAAGAGAGCGCCAGATGCCCTGGAAAGCAGTCACCAGTGGTTGGGCACCATCATCTTGCAGGTGCTTGGGACCAAAGCCAGGGTCTCTGCAAGAGCAGCCCTTGCTCTTTACTGCTGAGCGGCCTCTCCAGCTCCTACACAGCAAAATGAGAGAGCTGGGTGTGGGGACACCTGCCTTTTATTCCCCCACTGGGGAGGCAGAGATGAGTGGATCTCTGAGTTCAAGGCCAGCCTGGTCTACAAAACAAGTTCCAGGTCAGCCAGGTGTACACAGTCTAGAACAAACAAACAAACAAAAACAAGAAGGGGGGGTTATGATGTGCTGAGCTAGTGCACACAGTGGGGCAGTTGTGGTGTGTGCTGACCCAGTGCACACAGTGGGGCAGTTGTGAGTGCTGACCCAGTGCACACAGTGGAGCAGTTGTGGTGTGTGCTGACCCAGT
>PVIH01015080.1:22912-51098 GCA_004025045.1 Sigmodon hispidus
AGTGCACACAGTGGGGCAGTTGTGGTGTGTGCTGACCCAGTGCACACAGTGGGGCAGTTGTGTTGTGTGCTGACCCAGTGCACACAGTGGGGCAGTTGTGTTGTGTGCTGACCCAGTGCACACAGTGGGGCAGTTGTGTTGTGTGCTGACCCAGTGCACACAGTGGGGCAGTTGTGGTGTGTGCTGACCCAGTGCACACAGTGGAGCAAGCTCTTTGCTGGACTTTTTAGAGCCTTTGATGGACTAATATTTATCTAAAATTAATTTTACATGTGTGTATATAGGAACATGCATGTGGTACATGTGTATGTGTGTTACTTGCCAATGCACATGTGCAGAGGCCAGAGGACATGGGTGCCTGCTCTATCAAGGTCTGCCATATTCCTTTGGGACAGGCCCTCTCACTGGGCTGGGGCTGGAATGGCAGCCAGCAAGCCCCAGTGACTTGCTCCCTGCACAGTGTCGGGTTACAGGTGCACAGACATATACTCCTGGGTTTTTCTGGGGATTTGAACTCAGGACCTCATGCTTTCACAGGACACTTACCTGTTGAGCCCCCCTCCTCTTTAAGCCTCTCTAATGTGCCTTGTGATGTTGGAATCCTGATGCTCAAAGCTACATTTTCTAGATGGTCGTGGAATGAGGCTGTGTGTATTACCTGCCATAGCACTGAGGCTGGCCCAAGGGCTCTGTCTTCGTGACCAAGATTGGCCTGGAACCCCGTTCTTCTCTCTTCCTCTCTTCCTGGACTGGAGCATGTGCACCACGAGCTCTGCCCCCTTTCTAGCCCCCACCCTCTGGCTCCCAGCATGAGAATGTCCTGTGTGCCTAACATGTGGTTCCTGGGAGACACTTCAAAGGCTGGTGCATGGCCCTATGGCTTTGCCTTGCATTCTGTTCTCTGGGCCTGGGGCTCCCCCTCTGTGAAGTAAAGCCCTCACCCTATCTCATTGCATTGATGTGGAGGAGTTAGTTCCCTCAGTAGGATGAGGCTGCGTGGTTCCCAAATCCCAGCCATAGATGCACTCATGAAACAAGCCTGTGCTTTCTGGAAGGAGACCCCAGCCATGGGGTCCAGTGGCTAAGGCTCCTGTGGATTCACCTGCTCTGTGATGGTTTGGTAGTATACGGCTGCCCCCTCTGGTCTCTGATCACTGATACCTCTGGAGAGAGCCTGGGTGGCTGGCTGGCTTTCGAGACCCATTTCACAGGTGAGCAGAGGTACCAGCCTGAGACATGGCTTTCTTCTTCATGCTTTGCTGAGATCTGGTGTTAGGACAAGGGAAGAAACATGTCTTGGTGCCTCAGTTTACCTCTGCATTGGGCACCTCTGAAGCTCTCAGATGCCTGTTATCCCTATCGTACACGGTGCTGGAGGATGACTCGCGCTGTGGGTGTCTGTAGGCACACCTTCCCTGGTCGTGCAGATGCAGAGGTCGGACTCTTCTGTGAGTGACATGGGGTCCAGGGAAGGGCTGGGAAGGCAGAAGGTGGCGCTGCCCTGGCAGAGTGTCTTTTCCCAGAAGGCTGTTTGCCCTCGTATTCTTAGCCGTGACTCATCATGGAGTCTATTTTTAGCTCTGGTTCCAAGTGTTTCCAGCATATGTGAGGGCGACCCCTGTGGATGCTTCTGGGGGCTGGGGGAGAGCTGGGATGACCTCTTAGATCGCACCCCGTCATGACTTGCATCTGGATGTGTAGCAGGTGTCACGTTTGCCTTCTCACCCTGCTCCAGTACTGTGGAGGGGTAGTGTAGGAACGGAGTGGGCACTGTCACTGGCTAAAGGCCAGCACACAGGCTTCCCCAGGTAGCCCAGGAGGTCCTGTTGGCCTTTGACTCCCTGCAGACAACGGTCTCAGCAAAGGGAAGCAGGCCCAGTGCCAGGATGAAATGGGCAGCCCAAAGAGGAGGCATGGGATAGGAATGGAGATGTGGATGATCCTGAAGGGCTGTGACTGAAGACTCTCAGCTTTCCTCTGCGTTGCCTGGTTTGGAAGAATTGGTTATACCATAGTGATGGTAGGGACATTGGCACAGCAGCAGTCGTGAGATGGGTTGGAATCAGGGCTTATTCCTCACAGTAGGGCTGTGTCCATTGCTGTGTGTGTAAGATGCAGTCTGTAATACCTGAGCACAGGGATTGAGTGTGCATGGGGCTGCAGTGTGCGTGGGGCTGGAATATGCGTGGTACTGGAGTGTGCGTGGGGCTGGAGTCATGGGGTTATTTGGAGGATGTCTCTAGAAGTACCCCTTTCTCTTACTTTGGAGTTGTGGGAAAGAGGCTGGCATTTGGAGCCAGAGGCTGTGGTCTCTAGACTCCATGGCACACACTCACCCATTTTCTCTGGCCAGCTATTAGATGAGGAGCCAGAGAAAGCTGGGATCTTTAAAATAAAGAAATCAATATTAATTTATTTCTTATAGTATGTATTATTACTCCTTGAAAATTTTTATAAAGTGTATCTTGATCATACAGCCCCTCCCGCTTCCCAAAGCTATGGTCTTGAGAAGGCAGAGGTGACCTCCCATCTCTCCTCGATTCCTTTAGAGCTCCCTGTGTTTTGTCTGGAAATGAGGTTCTGCTGCTTCAGTGGGCTAGTGGCTCTCGAGTGGGTGACTGTCCACTTCCCCGTGATCTGCCCATGGACCATTTTCTGTGCCCTGCCCTGGTTGATGGCTCCAGAGGGTGCTGACGGCGCAGACTTCACTGTGGGGCACAGAAGAGCTGCTCTGGGCTGGACCTTTGAGCCTAGTGTGGCTGCTCTTGCACACTGGGCAGTCTTGAAGACAGTGGCCATCTTAGAACTGGCTCTGTAGGTGGGATGATCCTGAACAGAGCGGAGGCCCTCAGCACTGCACAGACAGCTGTGAAATGGCTCCAGCATGTCATCCACAAAAGTGGAACTGTCATGGTGACCTCTTTCCTCCTTTCTCTTCCTGCCCCCTTTCTGATTCTCTGTCTAACCACCCTTATGCTGCTCCAGCCCTGGATTCCAGGCGCCATCAGAACCTTGAACTTGGGCTCTTCCCTGGCCATCTGTTTGCTCATCTGTCAGAGTAAAAGAATGGTCTTCACAAGCCCCACAGGCTTCATAGTCTCTTTCTCAGGGCACACAAGCAAGCTCTTGGAGTAAAGATGGGTCTGGTGCAAATGCGCACACACAGAGGCACACACACTCACACAGGCACACACACACACTCACACAGGCACATACAGGCACACACACTCACAGGCACACACACATACACACACACACACACACACACACACACACACACACACACACACACACACGGATTAAGTATGCTCTGAGACACTGCTGTGTGAGGCTGATGGGGGCCTGTGCCCTGCTAGGTCTTTGGCCATCAGAAGATGAGTGGTCATCCATCTGTGTCTGACAGACAAAGACTGTCCCTGTGACTTTTGTGTGACCTTTAGGGAGTGTGGGCAGAAGTCTGTGGGGCCCCACATTTGTGTGAGAGTGTGTGAAACCTATTGCGGAGCCCCAGAGGAAGCAAGAGCAGCGCGCTGCCATCAGCAGGTGCTTCCCCAGGCTCAGGAGAATGGAAAGTGGCTTCAGCAAAGGGGCCTGTCCCATTTGGGCCCCAGCCTGAGGTGCAGGTTGCTTGGCTTCTCCCTTTCCTGTTCCTCCCTGCTCAGACCCTGCTTGTTCTGGGGGAAATGGCTGCCTTTCCCTGCAGTCCAGTGTCCTTCTCTGTGGTGCTTCAGCCTGCAGCTAAAGGAGATAAATAGAGAGCCCAGGAGGCACAGAGCCCCAGAATCCAAGCACTGGGCAGTCCCTGCCCCCGAGGAAAGTGGCCTGCCGAGGTCCAGTCTGGGACACTGTGGTCAACACCTGATACCAGCTGAGTGGTTTTCCAGTTTGAGACCTGCCAGGGAGGGGAGCAGGCAGCTGAACCTGCCCACTGCCTGCCTGATACCCTGGCTGCAGCCAGCTGGTGACTCATTCCCCCAGGGAGGATGCCAGCAACTCTCTTGGGGCACCCTAAAAGTATCTGTACAGGCTGGATGGTCAGAAGTCCTGGGTTCTTCAGGAAACTTGTACAGATGGAGTGGACACCTGGGCAAGCTGTGGAGAGGTAGCAATAAGGTCTTCCGTATGGGTCCAGGTCACTTTCTAGTCCCTCTGCCTTCTCTCTGACTACTAGAGAGGCCGCAATCCCAGGAATACATTGTGCCTGTTATGTAAGAGGTTCAAGATCCCTCACAAGTGAAGTGAGCAGGGAGTAGCGGCTGGACTCAGGAGTCCCTGTTCCTGGCCTGTCTCTTCCCCTCCCTGGACTGAGGGAAGGGTGTGCTTGCTCAGCCCCTGCAGCCCAGGGGGGGTGGGAGGCTCACTCCAGGGAAATGAATTCTTGGCTTGAGCCCAGATGCTGGCCTGCCCAGCTCTGCTCCAGGGTAATGCTGGGTGCACACACAGCCCCATTGTGTGCCTGGGCCTCAGGCCTGCGTCACGGACCTGGCACTGGTGCCATCAACAGCAGAGCCTCCCTAGTCTCTTCAGCAGCTCCCACAAGGGCCTGAGCCCTCAAGCTCAGTGAGGGGTGAGGGGGTGAGGGGTGAGGGGCTGGCGATCAAGAGGCTCTGAGGTGGGGCCAGGAATGCCCACCTGATTAATGGCTGCCCCCTGCTTCCAGGCTGAAATTGCATGATCCCAGCTCTCCAGAGCCAAGCTGAGAAAGCAAGGCAAAGGTCTTCCTGGTAAATAGCTTCTCCTGGGTTATAAGGGAGCCTGACACATGAGAATCCAGAACCCCCATATACTTTGTAAAGTGAGGTAAATAACAACCAAGGCTGGTATGGTTGGAGAGAGCAAGCCTCCAAAGCTGGAGAGCAGGCTCTGCCTCAGTTTCCCTACTTTAGCTGTAGGGAAAGGAGTATAGAGATGAGGTGTGATGGAGACTGGGCTTAGACTCTTCTCCAGAGCTCCACGGACTGGCCCCGAGCCCCCCACCAGGCCTTGGTTCCACTGGGAAGCAGAACATGCTGCCTCCAGAGGCTTCTATTCTGAGAGTCTGGCCTGAGTCTCCACCTCCTCAGGTTTCTAGCCTGAAGGGGCCTCTGCAGCAAAGGAGCCTGCCATGGACAGCCTGGCTCCAGGCAAGAAGGCCCCACTTCTGCCTTGTGCCTAAGTCCAAAGGCCAAAGGGAGAGTCCACAGACATGCCCATTGTGGGTCACCCTGTTTGTCACCTCCATAGCTGACTTATTCCAAGAGCCTCGTTTCTCAGCTACCCTGTTCTCCTGGACATAAGGCCTGTGTCTTCCTTCAGTGCCTTAGCAAAGGGACAGGGCATCCTCAGTACCTATGGGACTGTGAAATACCAGGGCTGATGCATGGGGGCAGTAGCTGGAAGGGGTGACACAGGCTGGCCCCCATCCCGAGGTTCCTCTTTTCATAATGTTCAGGCTCCTCACTGTTTATACCTTTCCCAACATCCACCATCACAACCTCCCCCGGGACACAGCACTGGATATAACAAGCCCTCAGTGTATGAACACGGCAGTCCTGACCCAGAGGGTGGGATTGGGTACCTGCTACCTAAAGGATTATGGGAGTTCCAAGAAAGAGAAGCCCTAGGACAGGCCTTGGAAAGCCTGCACACTGACTAGAAATCGGGCAGGAATTAGAGATTTGGGTCAGCAGTTAAGAGCGCTTGTTCTTGCAGAGGACCCAGGTTCGGTTCCCAGCACTCACATGGTGGCTCACAGCCATCTATTTTTCCAGTTCTAGGGGATCTGACACCCTCCTCTGATCCCTACAGGCTTTGGGCACACATGTGACACACATATGCACAGGCAAAAGACACACACCTGAAATAAAGGAGAATTTAAAAATTAGGCAGGAACTTCTCGGTGCCTCAGTTTCTCCCTTGAGCTCCTTACTCTCTAGTCTTATTGAGAAGGTCCCACATCCCCAGCCAAGTGCTGAAATGGTGCTAGCAGGGAGCAACAGTGCCAGCCAATCAGAGCAGCGGTCAGTTCAAGCCAGGGACTACATCGACGGTCCGTAACAGATGCCCTGTGGCACACAGACGGGACGCCCTGAGTTGAATCCCCAGAACCTGCAATGAAAGGAGAGAAGTGTTCTCTGACTGACACACTAGTGCTGCAGCGTGCAGTGGCCTGCATGCATGGCTGAATACCCATGCAACAAGTAACATAAAAAAACATTGTAGAACACATGTATCCATTGTCATACATAACTATTTATAGATTATGTCAGTCCACCTATTCATCTATTAACCCAGCTACCCATCAGCCTATCTATGTATCCATTCATCATCCACATGTATATCCATCTACACACTTATTCCATCCATCCCTCCATCCATGAATGAACAGTATTCATCTCTCAAGGGTTATTGAGCACTCAGTCTGCCAGATGCTGGATTATATACTTTACACTTGGTACGCACAGAAACTCTCCAGGGTGGAGGTTATTTTCATTTTATATTCTAGGAATCTGAAACTCCCTTAATGGGGTAAATTAATGAAGCTCTCAGAGCCAGCAAGTGGGATTTAATCTCAGACAGTAACTGAGATTCAGCCCTGTCTGCTTCAGAACACATGCACTTTCTAAAAATGATTTAAATTTTTATTTTTATGTATGTGAGTGTGCTCCATGTGTGTGCCTTGTGCTCACAGGCCAGAAGAGGGCTTCGGGTTCCATGGAACTAGAGTTACAAATGGTTGTGAGCCACCATGTGGGTGCTGGGAACAAGACATAGGTGCTGGGAAGAAGATGTGGGTCCTCTGAAAGAGCAGCTATTGTTCTGAAGAGCTGAACTGCTCTCCACGGTGAATCAAAGGTGTCCCAGGTGCTCCCTCCTGAGTTCCAATACACAGGAGTCTGTTAGTGAATGAGTGCCATTGGCTTTTGGAGTTCCATCCTAGACACACCCTGCAGGTGGAGGGTGTGGCCTGGCCTGCCAGGAACCTAATGTCACCATCCCCACCCTTGACAGGCAGTGTTCTTCTGCATATCAGTGTTTCTGCTCAGCTCTGTCTCTTCTCCTTACTTTTACAACTCTGCTTCTAGGGACACACTTCTCTGCCCGTGGGTCAGGAAGTTCTAGGTACGCATCTGGCCACTGCATCTGGCTCTGGCAGCCTTTCCCAGTGACTGACTCTCCCATGTTTACTTCTCAGGTCCGCACAGAGAGTTCAGTTCCTGCCACTGGTTCATCCACAGCTGGCCCTCCTAGGCTCTGAGCTAGGAGCTCAGTTTCAGTCCATACTCCTACTGGCTCACGAAGGATGTAGCTAAAATAGTTCCTGGGGACTGCCTGGAAAAGTAGGGTCCATGGGTCCTGGAGGGCAGGAAGCTGATAAAATGCAGATATGGAAGTGTGCTGCTGGCTCCCTCTCATAGGGCAGGGTTTAGTACATGCTCTGAGGTTCCACAGGGAGGGCCTGAGTTTTGACTAGGGTATATGGGGGTCACTGGGTAGGATGCTAATGCCATCACATATGCAATGCTTATGTGGACTGCTTGGGGCCACACATGGCCAGGGGAGGTGGCTGGATCCTTAGCAGCTTCTGCTGGGCTCACCAAACCCAGCCCTCTTTCCACAGCGCCCTTTAGTCTGTGTCCAGGGTAGCCCCTTCCCCCTGGGTCAGTCTCCACCAACAGATGTGGAGAATCTACAAGGCTCCATCACCTGAAAGAGGAAGCTGGTAGGAGCTCCCTTGATGACAAATATGTGTTTATCTCATCCCTGACACTGGCAAATACTTACCTTTTCACCAGGTGAGAGACCCTTGGGTGCTACATTTTCATCTAGAAAGAGGTATGACCTGCTAGGTGGCACGTGTCCTGCAGCCAACAGTACCTCTCAAAAAAGAAAAGTACAGCTATTATTGTGTGCTAAGATAGGCTCTCTCTATGTAGCCCTGGCTATCCTGGAACTCACAACATAGCTCAGGCTGGCCTCAAACGCACCTCCTGAGTGCTGGGATTTTAGGCATGTGCCATGACACCCCGTTAACAGCCCCTTCCAACTTGCTGAGACTGTCCAGCTGCTGTTCTTCCTTCACTGCCCCCCTCTTCTCCAGGCCCACTAGCCAGTGGATAGTGGAATGTTATGGTGCCCTCTCTCTGTGCCTATCTGAACAAGATGCAGTTGGTAAAACATGGTGTATGGGGGATCAGTTTTGCAAAGTCACCCTGATAGTTCCTAGTGAAGGGTCTTCCAAGTCAGCTTTGAGGAGAAGGACCATATCTCTGGTTCCACTTCTGTCTACCCCAGCTCCCCCAACCTTATGCTATGCCTTCTACCTATTGGGCTAGGGAGAGAGTCAAAAGAGGGAGTGGCGGGCTGGGGGTGTGACTCAGTTAGCAGAGTGCTTGTCTAGCATGCATGAGACTCTGGGTTTGATCCTCAGCCCCATGTAAAACCAAGCCTCGAGTCTCAAGCCTGGAACCCTAGCACTCAGCATGTGAAGGCTGAAGATCAGAAGATCAAGGCCATCCTCAACTCCGTAGTGACTTTGAGGCCAGTGTGCTTACATGAGATGCTGAGTAAGAAAGCCCCCAGCATGAAGCACAGATGGGCAAAAACTAGGCCTGGGCTGGGCTGGGGCAGGGCTGGCGCTCACCATACATCCTCACGGAGCAGGCACACCATGGCTTTGGCTCCTTCCTAGCTGTCACAGGCTACTCTTCTCCTTGGATGGTGGCCACAGTTTCATGTCTTGGTGGTGGTATCAGACACATGTCTGCCACTGAGGACCACATACCTCACTGCTGACACTTTGGCTTACTAGGAATGTCTCTTTCCCATGTCCATTGCACTTCCCCTTGCTCACTGGTAGAGAAGGTGGCCATGCTCGGTGCAGGCCCAGATGAGCTGGCCAGGGACTGGGAGCTTCTGCTCAGGAACTGTAAGATGGGCTTAAGCTAGGTGTGGTTTTCTGGGCCTCTCTCAGGTTTGGGCTCAAGCATCTTCCATATGTG
Organism: Sigmodon hispidus; assembly: GCA_004025045.1. Classification (NCBI taxonomy): domain Eukaryota; kingdom Metazoa; phylum Chordata; class Mammalia; order Rodentia; family Cricetidae; genus Sigmodon; species Sigmodon hispidus. The sequence continues at coordinate 31,894 of PVIH01015080.1, forward strand.
GGGAATCTGCTGCTGGGTTGCTCCTGTGGGCGAAAATGGATCAGCTCAGGGTCCTGGAGGAGGCAGAAGGCCATGGATAAAGATAATTACTGAGGGTGCAATGCTGCCCCTGCCACCCCAGCGCATGGTCAGGTTCCTGTCTGCCATCTGGGAAGGGCAAAAGGCCGGTGTTTTAAGTGGCTGAGGGAAAGAAAAGACTTCCATAGTCCTCCTACCTGCGTGTGGCCCTGGGGGAAGAGCTGCAGGTGGCTGGCCAGGATGTAGCACATCAAGGCTGTGGAAGGGCCCTTTCACCTCAGTAGAGGAGAAGGTAGCTTTTAGGGCAAGTGTCCTCTGGTTTCCTGGTTGGCGGGCTGGAGAGGTCAGGGTGTTCCCAGGCAGTGCAGGTGTAAGGGTCAGGCAGCTGACATCTCTGGAGACACTCAGGTGGGATAGCACCCTGGCAAGGGAGCCTCCTGGCCTTGGTACCCTGTTGCCTCTTCACTCTTGGGTAGGGCAGGAGAAGAGGGTATGGAGTTAGGGAGAAGGGTTCCTCTGCTGAGTGTTCTGGACCACTGCTTGTGGACATCCAGTGGCCTCAGTCCATACTGGCCACCCTCTCCTGCCCCCACTCGGCATGAGTCAGATCGAAAGCAGAAGCAGCCAGACACTGTGCTGGGTGAAGCCAGGCAGAACCAATGGTGCTATTTTGGAACCTTGTTAATTCCCCCTCCAGCCCCGTCACCTCCTTGTTCTCAGGGCTCCCGGTCTCTCCCGGCCTTTAGCACTTTGCTTTCCTCAGGGACAGTCTGGATGGTACTTGGTTTTCCCTGCTTCGTATGGGGGTGGGTGATGTTGAAAATTCTCCTGTCTGGACTTCCTTGGTGACTAAAAAAGGCAGGCTTCTAAGGTGCTAGACCTTGGTGGGTGTTGGGGCAGAGTGCCCCCTCCTGGTGGGAGCTGGCAGCCGCTAGTGACCCCGCCCAGCCCCACCCTGCCCATCTTTCACCAACTCTTAGGGCAGCTGGCAGCTGTGCTCTCTGGGTAGGAGCTGACAAGCTTCAGGGGGGAGCCTGTCCAGAAGTCAGCCTCAGAGGGTGGGGGTGGGGATTTCCAGACCAAGAGGGAAGATATTTTGGGGTCACAGGCCTTTTCAGAACCTGCAAAATCACTCTCTGAAACAGTCCTAACTGACCCCATAGTAAGTGGCTTTTATTAGGAATACTAGGCTTGTTTAGAGTTCTGGCCTCACTCTTTGGGGTTTCTGTGGTGCCCACATGAGCTTGGGCATCCCAGGAGTGCAGCCTACAGTGTTGAATGAGGTCAGTGGGGTGTGGGATGGGGTGCTGATGGTGGGGGTGCTGGAGGTAAGAGCTATTACCTGTTCATGGATAGAGTGGACAAGGCCTTTCCTGAGTCTGTGTGGCTGGAGACGGGTATGATTGCCATTGTCGTGTGTGTGTGTGTGTGTGTGTGTGTGTGTGTGTGTGTGTGTACACTTGGGAAACCATACAATAAGTACTGGGCATACAATCAGTAAAAATATGATCTTTGTCCATCTTGGGTGAATGGGAGTTGATATAGGCAGATGATAGAGGGTAAAGGCAATGTGGAGGGAAGAGAGACTCCTTGGCCTGCTCTGTGTGTGTGTGGGGGGTGTGTGTGTGGTGCTCTGAGGCTCCATCTCCGAATTATCCTGTCTGATGTGCATGTGATGGGGCGTATCTGTAGGTGCTGTGGTCCTTGTGTGAGCGGGTGGTTTCCATGAGGTTTGTCCTCAGTACCATCTCAGCTTCCCTTCTGCTATTCCACCCGCACTGGGTGTGGATGCCTCATGCACTGGGCCTGGCCATGGATGAAGTAGCCAGCCATCCACACTGCACTGTTAGCTCTAAGTTTACAGAGGAGGTTATTCTGTCTCTTCTAGGGCCTGGACCACCCTGCTTTCTCCTCCTTCTTGTTACCAATTTTTACTCTTGGAATCAGGTGACTAAATCCTCAGAGGTCACCATGTACAGCCTCTTTGTTTAATGCTCCACAGATCTGGGGGACTTCAGAGATCGCATCTTCAGTCTCTGGCAGCCTGAGCCAAGGCTTGAGGCTCTGCCCTTCTGACTGGTGGCAGGCACTCAGGAGTGTAACACCTGTTACACCTGTGGATCGTGTGCGTGTGCGTGTGCGTGTGTGTGTGTGTGTGTGTGTGTGTGTGTGTGTGTGTGTGTTTGAGAGAAGGTTTCATGTAGCCCAGGTCACCCTCAGACTTTTCATGTACTTCTGGATGACCTTGAATTCCTGATCCCCTTCCCTCCCCTTCCTGCGTGCTGGGATCACAGGCGTGCACCATCACATCAGATCACGTGTTGAGGGATAAGGCCTAGAAGGCTCCTACCTAGATCTAAACTCCAGCTGAAGGACAGGCAGGGATCCAACACTCACACATCATTTCTCTACACGCCAGGCACCTCACCTCTTCACCTGCTCCAGGGAAGGCAGCATTGCTGCTGTCTCTACAGACAGGGAAACAGGCTCCAAGAGCCATGTGCCTGCCTGCCACCACACAGCTGCTAAGAGGCAGGAGCCAGATTTGACTTCAGGATGGTGACTTCAGGATGTCCAGAACACATACACTCTGCTGACCACAGACCTCAAGTAGACCTCACTACATCCGAGCCCTGGGTCCCATGCAGCTTCCAGGGACTGCCATCTGTGATGGGAAGGAGGGATGGGATGGGACACAGTTCTGGGAGGGGGCCCTGGGCAGTGCACATACCCTTGGGCAGCGCTCCACTACCCAGTTGCTGTGTGACATTAGGCATGTCATCTGGCCCTCTGTGTTGCTTCTTCTGTAAAATGGGATACATTAGTGCCTCTGTCGCAGGTGGGTACGATTGCTTGGAGGATTAAACCAGCAGCATATGACAGATCAGAAAGATGCTCTATGTGTCATTAGCTCTCGGTGAGAGAAATGATTGACGTGACGGTTTATATCTTGGAGCTGTCGAGCTGTGTCTGATCAGGGGCGTTTTCTCCTTCCCTCCCTCTCTCCCCACCCCATGCCTTGTTTACTTGTTTGTTATTGGCAGAACCTGGCTATTGCATTACGAGGCTGTTTCTGAAACACTCATACAGATTAGAGGAAGTAGCTCCTCATAGCCACAGTAGGGGTGGGGGGGTCGAGAGCAGAGCCTGGGATGAGATTCTGTAGGCCCCAAGGGAAAGGAAACGTTTCCTACCCCAGGAGCCAGGCCAGGGAGGGGTGCTCTGTGAACCTCACCAAACTCAGGGAGTACAACAGGTTAGCCGTGACCCTGAGGGCTGTTCGGAGCTTAAGAAGATAAGAGGGAGCTAGGTACAGAGTTAGGCCTTGGACCCAGAGCCAGAAGTTACTACGAATTTGACAAAGAGCTTTTCAAGCCTCAAAAGAGGGTCCTAAGTTGGTTCTGGAGAAGGTTCTGGAACATGGTGAAGTGACGGTGGAAGGCAGCCCTGGCACTTCCTGTCTAAGCTCTGTGGCCCTGCCCACCATGTGTAGAAGCCCTAGCCTTGTATACATCCATGCTGTCAGCATCTTCTCTACACCAGACCAGGCCGGAAGGAGTCTGTGAGGAGCCTTTAGCCGCCTGCAGGGAGCCGAGGCCCAGGGTCGTGCAGCTAGAGGTCTCGCCGATTGTCCAGCTCTTCCTCCTACACTGGTCTCGGGCAAGCGTTGCTGGAGCCTCTGTAGCTTGTGAGCAAAGCTGCCCTTTCACTGCAGGGGAGCACAGCTGGCTGAGTTGGCACGGATGATACTTGTGGGCCTGATCTTAGGGCCCCTTCATCTGCCCTCAGGCCCCATTCCTGTTTGAAAAGAGCTAGGCCTCACTCCCCTCTCTCCTACCTATCAGGCTCCTGTCCTCTGTTGGGCATAAACTCTGATTTACGTAATCACATTTCGTCTGATGTTTGGCATGCCTCCCCAGGTATTAATGGCCTGAGTGAGGTCCAGATAGACGGTCCCCAAGGCTCCTGGCTGTGTGTCTTCTTGGCTGGAAGGCTTGGGTGGGCTTGAGTCTGATGTCCTTTAGGAGAGCCAGAGAGGTGGTGCCCAGGCCTTTACAGGGGCTCTCTGTGCAGTTCACTAAAGGGAGCATGTGTGGATAGGTGGGCTGGGGGTGCAAGGGGAGCCCTGGGGGGGGTGTTCCTGTGCTCTGTTCTCCTGTTGATGGTAGTGGTGGCATACCCTCGGGGAGGCCTGACTACAGCCTCCCCTGCAGTGATAGCAGGCAGGCAGGGCACTTTCCCCTTTGCCTTGCTTCCTCTTTCGCTAGTGTTCCTGTTTGTCTCCTGAGGTGTTTGTGGGGTGTACACAGGTCTGATGAGGGCCTGTGTGGAGTGTGAGACCTGGCGTGTAGGGGGAGGGGAGATCTGTGACCAGGTGGGTTGTTGACAGACAGAGCAGAGCTATGCTCTTGTGCTGGTGTCTGCTGAATGGAAAGGTAGAGAGAGCTTCTGAAGAATGTGATAGGTGGTTTTGCTAGAGCTTTCTGTGGAAAAGGTGGGGAGCCTGATGGGTGTCAAGAAACAGATGAACAGCACCTTGTGGACACAGGCCAGACGCCTGAGTGGATGAGAGCCTAGGGTGCAGAGGTGGTTCTGTCCCTTGGTCCCACTCCAGCCAAGGGGCCAGGTGGCATGTCAGCTAAGGAAGAGCTTTGGCTGCAGAGGGAGAGAAAAGAAGAAGGGCTAGGGAAGAGAGAGGAAAAGAGGAGAGACAAGGTCTGTGTGGAGGCTGAGTCAGAACCCAGCACGTCCCAGGACCTTTCTGATGCCCTTCCCACACTCGCCTCTCTGCTCAGCCTCTTCCTGCTCCCCACCCTCCCATCTCCAGTGACTCTCCCCACAGAGGAGTCCAGCTGCTTCCTGGGGGTCAGGACAGGCGTCTCTCTGGTCTGGGTTGCCTTGGAAGTTCTTCCCTGTGTGCCCTATTGCTCAGGTTGCCCCAGACTAGCAGGCTGGCAGGCAGGAGGTGCCAGCTCCCACCCTTTCCTGTGGGATGTGAGCTGGGCCTGGGGTTGATGAATTGTGAGAACTGGAGGTGGCCACATGGCTGATCAGGCCCATGCAATGCTCTTACCTCCCTCCCTTCCCATCCCTGCCTACCCCTGTGCCTCTGCTCAGGAGCTGGAAAAATAAGCCTCTGGCCGGGCCTGGAGGTGCTGCTGGGAAATCCCAGCTACTCAGGAGGCCGAGGCAAGAGCATCAACTTAGAGAAATAACGTCGCAAACTAAGAAGTAAAAAGGCCGAGGCTATACGTCAGTGGTAAAGCACTTGCTGGGAGTATGGACGACCCTGGGTTCAATTTCCTGTACCTCAGAAATAAAAGAAAATGGAGCTAGAGAGATGGCTCAGAGGATAAAGTCCTTTCCTACAGTCAAACCCCAAGCACCAGATTCCCTGAGCTCCTGCAATGGCAGTGGCCTGCCTGTAATTCCAGCATCTGGAATAGGCAGAGATGTGGTCCCTGGAGCAAACTGTCTAGACGAGCCCTTATCAGTGAGCTCTGAGTTTACCTGAGAGACCTTGCCTCAGTGAATAAAGTGAAGAGAGACTGAGGAAGACCTCGATGTCAACCTCTGGCCTGGATACACACACGTATACACACACATACTTACACACATGTGCCCACCACACACTCACACACATGCCCACCACACATATACATGCACACCACACAGTCATATGCACACATGCACACACCACATACACATGAACACACATGTACCCCACACAGATGCACACTACACACTCATAATAACCACATAGCACACACACATGCACACACATACACACACACATATGTGCACCACACACACACACATGTTGAAAGAGAAGAACAGAAATAGGTCTCTAGCCAGTGGACAGCACAGGCTGAGCTCCATGCTGTCACTCAGTGTTTCTTGGGATGGGTTTACCTGTGCTCTATGATGTTTGTTCAGGTCCCCTTTTTGGAGCTTCTGCATGTCACTCTATTTCTGGACTTGCAGTTGTCACCTGTAAGGGTCAGGCAGGCCTGTGCTAATTGTTTTCACTTAGCTAAGTAATGGCAGACCTTGTGCATGACCAGTGATGAGCGGCCTCAGGGGTGAGGCCTTGGGGCGGGGGCGGTCCCTCAGGTGCCTGGAGATGTCCTCCATCCATCTACCTTAGAGTGGTGAGTGCGGGGTGGGGGAGATAATGTAAAAGTTTATGAGCTAGATGATTCAAATTTGTGCATTTAAGCTGTTACATGTGCTTATTTGTTAGGGGAACTGCAGAGTGCTACCATGTAATGTGGGAGGTCAGAGGACAGCCTGCCTAAACTGGTTCTCTCTCTCCTTCAACCACGTGTTTCCTAGACTTGAACTCAATCACTTTGACTCACTGAATCATCTCAATGGCCCCAAATTTGTACATTTTGCTAGGGTCAATTAGGCATCTATAAATGGGAGAAAGACCCAAAGGCAGCTCACAACTATCTGAAACTCCAGCTCAGAGGATGTGATGCCTTCTTCTGGTCTCCATAGGCACTGCATGTACTAGAAAAGTACATGTGTGTGCTTGTACACACACACACACACACACACACACACACACACACACACACACACACACACAGAGGAATAAGAAAATGTTGGGGCTGCAGAGGTGGCTCAGAGGCCACGAGCACCTGTTGCTCTTGCAGTAGACCAAGGTTCTGTTTCCAGCATCCAAATGCTGGCTCATAGCAATCCACGACTTCAGTTCCAGAAGATTCCACTCTCTTGACCTCTGTAGGCACCAGACATACATGTGGTGCATATACAAATGCAGGCAAACACTCGTCAAATTAAATAAATCTTTAAACAAACATAGTTTAAGAATGTAAAATGCACCCTGATCTCATCCTATTTTGGTACCAGGGACCCTCCAACCAAACAGTGTACAAATACCAAGTGCTCTGCTTTGCTGTTATCAGGGGTGTGTGTGTGGGGGGGGGTAGTTGAGTCTTGTTGCTGCCCTTCCTAACCTGTAGTAGCTGCTGGCTGGATGTTGGGATGCTTACGTGCGCTGCAAGTGTCTCCAGTGCTCCAGCCTGGCCTGCCTGAGAGCCCAGGGGACTGGGGACTGCTCTGCCTCTCTAGGGCTCTTTGCAATGAGCTTCATAATGAACATGAGCTTCGAGAGGAAGCCGTCTCTCAGAGGCTGTTCTATGCCAGCCTGGAGCCTGGAAGAATCCTCTTCCCTCAAGGAACAGAGACGGGGCCTAGGCTGTGGAGATGAGGTGCTCAGATGGTGAAGTCCTGCTGTACAAGCATGAGGGCCTCGGTCTCCATCCTCAGGACCCAGCCAAAACCAGGACGTGACAGGAGGATTCTGGAGTTCATTTAGTCAGCCAGCCTAGCCTATCAGTGAGTTCTGGATAAATTCAAAAACCAAATTCCAAAGCTCAAAACCAAGGCTCCAAAAACAAAGTGGAGAATGACTTAGGAAGATATTTGATGTTGACCTCTGGCCTATACATGTATGTGCATGCAGGCACATCTATGTTCTCTCTCTCTCTCTCTCTCTCTCTCTCTCTCTCTCTCTCTCTCTCACACACACACACACACACACACACACACACACACACACACGAAGAAATCTTCTTCAGGGACATCACCCATGAACTCAGATGAAGATAATGACAGGAATAGTGTCACCTCCTTGCACAGACTTAGATTTTGCGGTGGTCTCTTCCTTAACCAGGGTGTACTCTGTGAAAAATCTGGCTCCAACTAACAAAACCAGGCTGACTTGTGAGGAAACTGAGGCTGATATTGAGTCAGCTGATGCTTGAACTCACTGCATTCTGATCCCAAGGCCACAGTCCTTGTAAGAAAACTGCCTGTTTTTGTCACAGAGGTGGCCTTGTCCTGGGGTGTGGTAATTGTGTGGACGTCCATGCTGTTTTCTCCTCCCCTTGATCTTTTGAGACAGGGTCATGTGTAGCCTAAATTCGCTTTGAACTTCTGGTCTTCCTGACCATGCTTGCTGGGTAAATTCTCTACCCACTGAGATACATTCCTGGCCCCTACATTGTCTCTTCTTGCTACCCCTTCCAACTTCAGCAGAGGCTGCACAGAGAAGAGAGAACCTGGAACCCCCCCCCCCCATTTCCTTCTGGTGTCCACTCCCCTGCCCAGGCATCCTTTCAAGAGGCCTTTATCCAGGGTCACAGTTTCCTCAGAATTGAGCCTGCAGCTCCCATACCACCAGAGGTTCTAGTAGAGTCAAGGAGAAAGGACTCTGCCCTACCACAGAGGCAGGCCCATGGCAAATGACATAAACAGGCACCCCAGCTCTGGGTTCACACTTTGCGGTTTCAGATGCCAGACATGTGCTTTTCTGGGAATACAGGAAACTGGCTTTGCCCTTTGAAGAAGGGTAACTGTGTCTCTTATGTTTAGCAATCCCACACTGTTGCTGGACACCTTCCTGGCTCTGGGCTATATGAATGAGATCAGCTGCCGAGTCCTTTGATGACTATGGTACTTCTTCAAGGGGAGTCCTGAAATCAAAGGTGGCCAGTCTTGCCACAAACAGGATGGGGTACTTTCTAGTCCAGGAAAAGCCAGCTGCCAAGACCTAGCTGTGATAGCAGCTCTGAGGCCTCCATACTCCAGCCTCTCCGTCTGTCTCCATGATGCAGAGACAATAAGGCACTATTGTGAACTACAAAATTAAACCAGGGTGAAGCACTAGTGTCATGGGGCTCACTCATAGCCCCAGAAGTGGGGAGGGGAGCAGGGGGATCAGGAATTCGAGGTTATCTTTAGCTGTGTATCAAGTCTGAGGCCAGCCTGGGCTACAAGAGACCCTGTCTCAAAAAAAATAAAATAAACTAGAGGGCTGGATAGATTGCTCAGCAGTGAACGGCTCCTGCTGCTCTTCTCTTTCCACGGGACCCCAGCTTGGTTCCCAGCATCCATTCCGGCAGCTCCCAACTACCTGTGATCCAACACCCTTCCAGTTTCCTTTGACACTTGCACATAGATGAACATACACACAGACAGACAGACAGACACACAGACAGACAGACAGACAGACAGACACACACACACATACACACACAGACACACATACACGCACACTCACCAGTGCACACATACACACACAGATAGACAGACAGACAGACAGACAGACACACACACACACACACACACACACACACGCATGCACACTCACTGGTGCACACATATACACACACAGAGACACACACATACACGCACACTCACCGGTGCACACATACACACACACACATACACACAGACACACACACATACATGCATACTCACCAGTGCACACATATACACACACACATACACACAGACACACACACATACATGCATACTCACCGGTGCACACATATACACACACACATACACACACACATGCATACTCACTGGTGCACACATACACACACACACACATACACACAGGTACACACACATACACGCATACTCACCAGTGCACACATACACACACTCACACAGACATACTCACACACACTGACACAAAGAGTGTTTAAAACACACACATTCACTGAACACAAGCCATCAAAATTTTGCAAATTTTGTCCCAAGACCCCTCTCTGTACCGGTGTCATACACTGTGACTGCAAACACAGCACACCATCAGGAGGTGACAGCAGATTTTGGGTGAAATTGTGCCCCTCACAGTTTATCCCTGCACATTACCTCATGCTGTTTGCCCTAAACACTTCGGAGGGATGAACCATGATGTATTGAGTAGCCCTGTTACTGGACACTGAGACTTTATTTATTTTCTTTTATGTTCTAGGTATTTTGCTTTGGCGTATTTCGGTATATCATATGTATGTATGCTTGGTGCCTTTGGAGATGAGAAAGAAGTGTCAGATTCCCTGGAACAGGAGTTATAAACAGCTGTGGGTGCTGGAATCGAATCCCAGTCCCCAGAACGATAACCAGTGCTCTTAGCTGCTAACTCATCTCTCCAGCTACTTAATTTGTTTAAACAAGCTCTTGCTATGTAGCCTAGGCTAGCCTGAAACTCAGCTTTGTAGACCAGCCTGGCCTTAGACTTTTACTCTATCTTTCTGTTTGGCTTTTGGAGTGCTAAGAACACAAGGATGAGCCACCATGCCATCTTGAAACTGTTTTGATTTTTTTTCTACATAATGGATACTGAATGTATGTTTGCATATAGGTGCTTTTTTGCATTTAGAATTACTTCCTTGAGGGGCTGGAGAGATGGCTCAGTGGTTAAGAGCACCGCCTGCTCTTCCAGAGGACCCGGGTTCGATTCCCAGCACCCACATGGCAGCTAACAACTGTCTGTAGTTCCAGTTCCAGGCAAACACCAAGGCAAATCAATAAATAAATAAAGTTTTTTTTAAAAAAAAAAAAAAAAAAAAAAAAAGAATTACTTCCTTGAGCTAATGAACATTGGCAATTAAAAAACTCTTTTTATAGGGTGTGTGTGTGTGTGTGTGTGTGTGTGTGTGTGTGTGTGTACAGCACCACAGTGTATAAATGGAGATTCAGAGGACAACTTGTGGTAGTCACTTCTTCCTTGTGGATTCTGGGCGTCAAGTTCAGGTCCTCTGGCTTGGTGGCAGGTGCCTTTGTCCACAGTCACCTTGCCAGCTTCCAAGTTGCTTGTGAGATTGTGCCAAGGAGTGAACAGACAGTAGCGCTGAGGAAGCCCGACATGATCATGCTCAGGTCCAAGATGCGGGGCAAGGCAAATTGCTTATGATTTCTTTTCAACTGTGCAAGCGACCTCTCTCCTTCAGTGAGCTTCAAAAAATAACAGCAATTAGGAGTGAGCAGCTGGAGCAGTGCTCATAAGCAAGTCAGCTGTGTCACCAACACCTGCAGCATGCCACAGACCATTCCTGGCCCCCTCCCGCACAGTGGCCCTTTCTCCCTCCCAGTCAGTCCCCCAAGGCTAACTGGATCCTGACTTCTCACACAGTAGATGCTTTGTGCCTGGTTTTGAACTTTATATTTGTAGATGGGACTTGATGCATTTCTGGGTTTTGTTGGTTTTTTGAGGTAGGGTCTCTCTACATAGCCCTGGATGTCCAGGAACTGTCTATGTAGACCAGGCTGGCCTTGAACTCACAGAGATCTGTCTGCCTTTCTCTACCTCTGCCTGCCTTCTGAGTGTTAGGATCAAAGGTATGCAGCACCACACCCAGCCTGACTCCAGGGATTTCTGAGTCTGGGCTCAGTTTCGACATGTCTTTGAGGGCCTCAGGCAGTGGTGTGTGGGGTCAGTGGCTGAATGGTATGGAATGGCTTCGCACAGCTTTTTTTTTTTTTCAGGGGGAGGGGGAACTGACCTGGAGCTTGCTGTGTAGACCAGGCTGGCCTCAAATTCATAGAGATCTGCCTGCCTCTGCCTCCAGGGTGCTGGAATTGAAGTCATAGCCATGACACCTGGCCCCGTGCACTTCCTTATCCCTTTTCTTCAGTGAACATCAGGTGGTATCTAGTTCAGGTCCTGGTTACAGGGCTGCCAGGGGACATCCTTGCCAGTGGCCTTGGGGTGATATGGATTTCAGCTTCGAAATATAGCTTTTATTCTATTTATTTATTGAGACAAGATATCATGTGCCAGTTTCAAATTCTCTTTGTAGCCAAAGACGACCTTAACTTCAGTTCCTCACTTGCCTAAGTGCTGCAGTCACAGGTGGGCACCACCCACATGCCCAGCTCACACTCTGCTGGGGATCGAACCCAGGGCTGGTGTTAGGCCAGCACCATGCCATTTCAGTTACATCCCCAGCCCAATTTTTTAAAGGATCTACCTATAAGTCAGACAAATTTCCAAGAAATTTAGGGTGACAGATCCCTCCCAGGGTGTGGGGAACTGGGGCAGGAGAATCAAGAGTGTGTAGCCAGCCTGGACCACACAGTGAGACCCTGTCTTTCAAAACAGTGTTGGAGAAGCAGTTCATTTGTATGCCTAGTGCATATGGAGCCCTGAGTTGATGCTTACAAAGCCAGGCTGGTGGTGTGAACTAGAATCTCAGCACCTGGGAAGAGGAAGGATCTGAAGTTTAGGGTCATCCTTGACTACATAGTGAGTGAGCTATGTAGAGCAGCCTGGAACACATGAGTGCCTCTGCCGCTCAGGGTCCCCACCTGGCTTAACACCTTTGCTGAGTAGGGCAGAGCTTGGGCCTGGCCAGATGACCTTGGGAGATCCCTTCTTTTCTGGGATTTGGTCAGACATGATCAGGATCAGGTAGGCTCCCACAGGCCTCTAGAAGTTAGCCTGCCTCACACAAGTTACACATAATCACATGGGAGAATCAATGCTTGATAAGTGGGAGAGAAACCGTATAAGCCATATTTACCACCCTTCCCCAAAAGTGACCACTTGGAGCAGTTTCAGGTGCTGGGAGCTCAGGATAGTATGTTACAAGAAGAGGTGGGAATTGGCTGCCTTTGCTCCTCCTGTTGCTTAGGAACTGTGCGGCTTTGGACAAATCGCTTCACTTCCCGGCCTCCATGTCCTGCCTGTAAATCTCTACAATGATGGTCCTCTCCTAGACGATTTCAACTTTGTGGTCCAGCTCCTCTTCTTAGCCATCCACCCATGTCGGCTCAGGCTCTCCTCCGCCCGTTTTGTAGTTTTCTCCTCCTCTTCGACTTCATGGTGTATCTTTGCTGTATCCTTTCCTGGACACAGACTTTCTCCTGACATCTCTCTAGCCTCCCACCCATCTCCTTAGGAAAAGTTCTACCCAGCTTGTTCATACTGAGGTGTAAATGACTGGTCTGGGAAGTCCACATACAGGTGGACAGGTGGAGCCAGAGGAGACAGGGACCCTCTCTTATAGCTGCTGAATGCCTGCAAGGTGAGATCTCTAGGAATCTCACAGGAGCCCCACCTAGAAGACACTTTTTTTTTTTTTTTTTTTTTTTTTTGAGACAGGGTTTACTTTGTAGCCTTGGTAGGGACTCTCTCAGATAGACCAGACTGACCTTGAACTCAGAGATCAGCTTGCCTCAGCCTCTTAAGTGCAGGGATTAAAAGGTGTGTGCGCCATGACCGGAAATACTTTTATTAGTTTGCTTTACAGAGATCAAGAAAGTGAGGCACTGGAAGGCATGATGAATTCCCCAGGTCACCAGCCAGTGAAAGCCATCTGTGGGTCTGGGTGCTCACGGAGTGATTGAACCGTCTCGGCAGAGGACCTGGAGTGACGGTAGCTGGTGTGCAGATGGGGGCTGGAAGTGCCACTGGCAGAGGCACAGGCTTTCTGGGGCCACTGACTCTTCCCCTTAGGAGATGGTGGAAGCTGTGCATAGTAGGCCCTGGGCGTAGACCTTTGGACTTTCCCTGTCTCGTGGTTCACCCTGACTAGCCCACACTGAGGCTGTTCAGCATATAGGGTCTCTCTTTCCCAATTCCCCACAAGCCTTTGGCCTTCTCATTCTCCCACACTCAGTAGGGGAGGCTAGACTTTTGCCATCAGGAACATGGGGTACAGTAGCTCTCTCCAGGAAGTACTAGGGAGTGGGAAGGTGTTCTCTGCCTGTTTCCTCCCTCAGAGGTCATTGGTACACACTCCTCTGCCAAATTCTCACCATGCATACCATCTGCCAGGAGGTCCCCAGGGAAAGGGCTCAGTTTTCACAGCCATTTCTCAGACAGGGGGCTGAAGCTAAAGCAGCCAGAGCATGGTCCATTGGGTCTAACAGTTCTTGAGGTAACCAGGCTAAGCCTTTGTCAGGGGAACAAGGGACTTCTTTTCCCTAGCCCTCCCTGAGCCGGCTGGCACGACCAGGCCCCTTGACCCCCACTGGCCATCTGAAGTCAGATTGTCCATGGACAGGAGGCTGCTGGATGCCTGGTGGATGTGTGGGGCCACATCTGGTCAGTGTGGTGAATGGGCTGTGGTGAGAAGACAGGGACACCGCTCTGTCAGAGCTGGAGAAGGGGGGTCGGAGCAGTGGAGGCTGCAGCTGGTGGCTGCTACAGAATTGGGGAGGGCCAGGAGTCAGCCTGGGTTGCTGGGGGCTGCCCTGTAGACATGGGCAGCTCAGGCCTTCTCTGGGCAGAGAATGAAAGATGAAGTTATGGCTGCTGTGTGCTACAGGACAGAGCAGATGTTAGGGGAGCCGTGTAGATAGTGCATGGAGTCCTGGTTGGGAGCCTGTGACCTAGGCTGCAGGTGCCCCCAGCCCTGTGTACCATCCTCTCCTCTCCAGCAGGGGTAGACCAGATACCTGGGGTGGGTCCTAGCTCTGCCATAAGAAACTTACCTATCCTGTGCCTCTGTTTCCCCATTTTTATAAAGAGACCACATAGCTGATGGAGGCCTTGGATCCCAGTCTGAAGACCCTGGCTAGACTGTGCCAGGGTCATGCACTTAGACTGCCAGGTACTGCACAGGCCATCCGGTTTTTACTGGCATGGAGGGAGACATTTTACAGGGGAAACTGAGGCTATGGGAGAGTGAACAGCTTGCCCAAGGTCATGCAACAAATACCTTCAAGGCAAGGCTCTGCATCCACCTGCCTTATGGGAAAGCAAAGCCCTTGCTCAGCCACAAAGTCAACTCCAAATTCCTGTACTCCATAACGACACTCCGCCCCAGCCCTGCACCTCTCAGTCTTAGGCTGCCCCTGAGAAGTCACTGGGTTCTGCTCTTCCATTTGTGGCCCAGTATGGGGAAGGAGACTTGACCTAGGTGACCTAGGGACAGAACAGGCCTAGTTTCAGGGCTCACCCTCCCACCTCCCAGACTAGATTTGGGGGCCTCAGCCACTCCTCCTCACAGCAGTGAGGAGCCCTGAAGCGGTCCTTCTGCACAGGACCATACCTGCCTGTGGACCCTCCTTTCTCTTTCTCTTTGAGATTGTGGGATCCAGGAGTTGTGGGGGAGACCCCATCCTCAGGGTCTGGTTCAAGGATATCTATTCGCTCCATTCTCCCAGTCTGTCTCCCACACCCCAGAGGCTAGAGGCCGAAGGTACAGCAGTAAACAAACAGATGAAATGCATCCCCTCAGGGGACTTGCATTCCTAGTAAGGGACAGACAGTGAATACAATAACAAACATAATAAGAAACAAAAATGCACTGTCCTAGCTGGTGGCATCTGATACTGAGAAGCAGTGGGGTGGTGGTAATGGCGTTTTAACACTGTAGTCCTGAAAAGGCACTATAAGATGACATTTGAGTCTTGGAGGAGGTGAAGAAGTGAGTCTCAATGGTATTTGTAGAAAGAACATTCCAGGTAGAGGGGCAGCAAGTGCAAAGGCCCTGAGGTGGAAGCATGCCTAGGGTGTCTGAAGGATAGTTTAAGGCTTGAGGTGTGGCTGGAGTAGGTAGAAGGCAGTTGAGAAGCATGCAGGGGTGGGGTGGGGTGGGGGTGTCTAAGGGGGGCCATAAAGGCAGCAGATTACAGAGGGCAATTGCAGCCGTTTGAGGACTTAGGCTGTTGCTGAGTGAACTGGGAGCCACGGGAGAGTTCTAAGCCGGGAGCAGGAGGATGGAGCTTTGAGCAGGTGGTGGGGGAGGAGCCCTGAGCATCTGGAGATTCCTCAGGCCCTCCAAGGAGGTGTGGTGTGAGCTGGGCTGGGAGGGGCAGGACAGGGGGATGGAGTTGTGGCCAGGTATGAAATACTCAGGATGTGGATGTGACAGTGAGGGGTCAGGTGGGCTGCTGTGGTCTTTGAAGGACAGTCCTCACTCCGCTCTAGGAGTCCGGGAACCTGGGCTCATGGCTCAGCTTGCTCAGTGGCCTTGGGCAAATCCCTTCTGTCAGGACTCGGTTTCTTCTTACGTACAATGGGAGCAACCGTACCTGTGCCAGCCCACCTTCAAAGACTGTGAGGAAGATGAGTACTTCATGGGCCTGTCTCCCCTTGAACCCAGGGAGCCGGAACCAGCAGCTGCCATGGCGTCACGCATCGGGCTGCGGATGCAGCTCATGCGGGAGCAGGCACAGCAGGAGGAGCAGCGAGAGCGCATGCAGCAGCAGGCAGTCATGCATTACATGCAGCAGCAGCAGCAGCAACAGCAGCCGCAGCTGGGAGGCCCACCTACCCCAGCCATCAACACCCCCATTCACTTCCAGTCACCCCCACCTGTGCCTGGGGAGGTGCTGAAGGTAGGGCCTCTGTCTGTCCCCTTTGTTTCTTGTCCGTGAGTCCCAGCCCGCTCTACAGCTGTGTTTCACGTCCCCAGGTGCAGTCCTACCTGGAGAACCCCACCTCCTACCACCTGCAGCAATCCCAGCACCAAAAAGTCCGGGAATACCTATCCGAGACATATGGGAACAAATTTGCGGCCCATGTCAGCCCCGCCCAAGGCTCCCCAAAGCCTCCACCAGCAGCATCGCCTGGAGTGCGGGCTGGACATGTACTGTCCACCTCAGCCGGCAACAGTGCCCCCAACAGCCCCATGGCCATGCTGCACATCAGCTCTAACCCTGAGAAGGAGGTAAGTGAGGCTGCCAGTTTGCAGTCAGTTGTGGCACTCTGGAAACTCTGGTTTAATATCAGAAATGGAGTTGTGTTTTCAGGGAGCTCCAGTCTGAGGGAGACACAGTCTTGCCTCCAGGGAGCCCTAGTCTGAGGAGGCTTAACATCTTCTTGTAAGCTGGGGATGGGGCAGACTCAGGAAAGCCCAGCACTCTTGCTGGATTGGTGTGTCAAGAACTCCTTGGCAAGGGGCTACATCGGCCTTAGGCTCGGCTGTAGGACCCTTCTCTGGTCCATTTCCTCCTCCAGATGAGCAGGTTGGGTGAGATGGTGTTGTGGAAGGTGAACGGCTGTCACTGCTTTTCAGGCGGGTCATCCCCAGATGGATTTTTCTCTCTTCTAGTTTGATGATGTCATCGACAACATTATGCGCCTGGACAATGTGCTGGGCTACATCAACCCTGAGGTGCAGATGCCAAGCACGGTACTCTTGGGCTGGGGGCAGGGTGAGACGCACAGGGAGGGGTTCCAGGGCTGGAGAGAGAGCTCAAAGCAGAGCTGGTGCTCTCTGTGGAGGCAAGACTTACCTCCATCAAATATGTAACAAGAATTCAGGGACCCTGAGTAGAAATGAATCAAGAAAGACAAGCTGGGTCTGGTTAATTCCAGCCCTTGGGAGGCAGAGGCAGGTGGATCTCTGGGGATTCGAGGCCAGCCTGGCTCCATAGTAGGGCAGTTGGAGCTGCTTCGTAAGTGAGATCTTGTCTCAGAAGAAAAGACGGACATGCCCTAACCTTGGCCAGTGTGTGTGATGGAGCAGTCTCGGGGAGTTCCCTGAGTGGGGTAGAGAGGAGGCTGGGAGAGTCTTCCAGAGCAGCAGTGTGTCAGTCCTGAGCTGCGTGTTCCTCTGAGGATCTGTGGGTCCCCTCCACTGCTGTTCCCAGTCACAGGACCCCTTCCCTCTGACAGTCTTGTCTGTGTGATCATTGTATGGGTATCTAAGCAGCAGGTGATGAACCAGGCTTAGATTCAAGAGACTTGGAGTTTCGGTCATGACCTTGGGAAATTCTGTCTCCCCTGTCCACTCAGATGCAAAATGGTCATGATGCCATCTTCCCACAGGGTTGTGGGAAGATTAGAAGGGACAAAAGAGAGGGTGGGGCTGGAGAGATGGCTTCACAGAGGACCTGAATGTGGTAACTTACACCCATGTCAGTGGCCCATAACTTCAGCTCTAGGGAGCCAACACCCCCTATGGAGTCTTTGGGTGCCTGCACAAACCCCTGTATAATATACACAAAATTTAAACATAAAACTAAAACTATAAAAGAAGACGAAGTAGAAGGTCACAAGAGTGAATTCCCAACAGCACTCACCAGAGGCTGGAGCCCCGCCTTTCCTGGGGTCACCTGTTTGCTCCAGGTCCTCTGGCTTGAGCAGGGTACTAGCAGGGCCACGCCACCTACAGAAGGTCTTGGAGAAGGTAGAGTCGATCTTCACTCCCCACCATTGTGGTGACATTGCCAGGTGACTGAGCAGGAGGCAGCCAAGTTCAGACCTGTGGCTAGTAGACACTGAGGCCAGGAAGCAAGGTTCTTCTTCAGTTAATTTTCCTGTGAGTTTCTAGATGTGGCTGGCTCTAGCAGATCTCTGTCAGCCCGGTCTACAAGGCCTCCCTTGCCTCTGCTCTGTTGAATTCCACACTCCCAAATCAATTGAGCCCCTCCCTAGACCGTCCACAATGGGAGCTTAATCCCACCATCGGGTTAGCTTCCTCTTCTGCCCTCCGCCCTGGCCAGGGGCTCCTGAGGGCAGGGCTGTGCTAAGACACACTTTCCTCAGCCAAGGCTTCCTCCGAATCCTGGAGAAGTGGTTCTCCTGGGAACAGCTGCTCCCGCGGGCACCATGGGTTCTGGTGAGGACTTACAGAGTGCCCTCCCGCTCCTTCCCCCACAGCTACCCCTGTCCAGCAGCCATCTGAACGTGTACAGCGGTGACCCGCAGGTCACAGCCTCCCTGGTAGGCGTCACCAGCAGCTCCTGCCCTGCTGACCTGACCCAGAAGCGAGAGCTCACAGGTACTGCCACCCTCTCCTCTGCACCCGTGGGACTCACCGCCCCTCTTCTCTGTCCCTTCTCATCTCCTCCTCCTTCTCTGACCTCCAGACGCTGAGAGCCGGGCCCTGGCCAAGGAACGGCAGAAGAAAGACAATCACAACCTGAGTGAGTTCTGCCCCTCCGTCGTGGTCTGGCCAGGGCTGAGAAGCCAGCACCCGCTCCCAGCCCTGTACCAGCAGCCCTCGTCCTGGACAGCAAGGCTGTATAAGCCACCCACTCTCGACCTGTGGGGTGCCACCCCTTTGTGACACTTCCACAAGGGTTGCATAGCAGATCTCCTACTTATCAGATATTTATATTATGATTCATAACAGCAGCAAAATTACAGTAGTGAAGTATCTCATTTTATTTTCATATTTTTTTTCAACATAAGGGACTGTATTGAAGGGTTGAGGAAGCTTGAACCACACCACTGTAGGTCTTTTTAGGAAAGTGGGAGGGGCCCTTGGGAGGTGTTTTCTTGAATTTTCCAGTCCATCAGATTTCATTCTTCAGGCTTAGGGCAATAGGAATGGAGGACAGTGCCCCAGGGTGCTCTCGCTAAACTGACTGCTCTGACCCCGCCCCTAACTATCTAAAATGCTCCTGAACTTCCTCAGCCTCAGTCCCAGCATGCAGGTCTCCTCCCTCCCTCTCTCTCCCTC